>JAJLRJ010000005.1:40536279-40816279 GCA_024195265.1 Dendrophyllia cribrosa | reverse complement strand
ACAGTTTGTGCAACATGGTAGAAGCATGGTAACAATACTTGCGGAAATAATTCAAAAATCAATTCTAACGACAGACAGTATCATAATGAAAACGGACTATGATGTCTACTTGAGTCAAACGCCGAACCATGATCCTGAAACCATGGGACATGGCAAAATTGAGGTTCAATTCGCAATTTTTCGTGTCGTGTTAAACATTTACTTTGTTGGTTGCGGACTGAGTATGAGAGTATCGGGACGAGTAAGTCGAGTAAGGCACTTTCGAAAATTAAAAAGAATAAGGAATATCCCAAAAAAATGAGTAGGAAATGGGAATATTTACCTCAGGAGAGCAGAGGAATACGGAATTTTTTGAGTGTCAATATTCCGCTTCTACCCCCGAAGCTTCCGATTATTCAATTTGCTAAGAAGTTGTTACAGCTATATTTGGAAAATCAAGATAAAAATATTAATCAATCAATTCGCTAGAACAATTTGCTTCCAATCTCGAGGGACCGAGGGGTTTCCAAAGTGAAGCAAATAAAAATGTAAAAGAATCAAAAGACCCATTGTGGACATGCGGGTACCTGCAGGAATAGGAACTGAGATCATCTTGCCAAAAAAAGCTAATATTGAATTTTTAAGATTACTTTAATTGGAAGCTTTATAATCTTATTTTCAAAACTGTGTCAAGACAAATAAAATACCAAGTTATCTGCAAAATACGAAAAACTTGCAAACCAATTTCATCAATAATTTTAAGGAAGATTTGGTCAGTGGTATAGCTAATAAAGGATGGTAGAATATTTAATATAATGTTCAACAGTGTTGCGAATGCCAAGACGCAGGCCAGTACTTCGCAAACTTCACAATTTATTCTTCACAGATTACAGAATTATCGTCTCTCTCTCGTAGCTTGTCTCTTCGCACGCGTCTCGATCTAAGTGAATATTTTTTGTACCGACGCCCGGCACTCCCTAAAACCTAGACAACGCTGCTGGATATGATTGTCTGATATGACTACTATTGTCTACTCTTATGTACATTCGTTTGACAACAGGAAATGGCTTCCTGTGTTGCTAATCAGCTGGCAATCAAAACTAATCGGAACTGTCAATCCTATACCGGAAATCACGAATGAGAAAATTACAATCCTAATGTCACACAATACAACTGAAACTATCACGACACACTCTCCTATTTGTTTCCGTCACGGGAGCAAATACACTTCGTGTAAAGTTCATTGTCCTCTTTTAATTGGAAACTAGTAGACTAAATCAGTGTTCAAATAATGAATGTTTCTTAATGGTCTAGCTAGTCTTGAACTATTTCCTGGACCCGCAATCCAGCTGCTACTGCGGCATCTCGTCTTGGTCTGAACACGGTCGCTTCAGGATTCAAGGGAGGACTCTCTGCTTCGTGAGACCTGTCACAGGAAAGCTCTAGCGGGTACTACTGCTGCACAGCTCGCTCCAGATAGTTCCTCCCCGCGCGCAGCTTCACAGCTCTCGCGATGCCATCACCTCCTGTAATGAGCTCCTCCACAATTCCAAGTTTCCACTTATTCCTGTCCTTGTTGTCATCCTTGATGATGCACACATCTCCTTTCTTAACTCCACAAGGGGAGTCTTTATGCGTTAGGGTGTGACGTTCTCGCAGCCCACGAAGATACTCTCTTGTCCACCTGTTCCACATCGCGTCTTTGCACTTCCTCAGGTATTTCGCTCGCCGTCTGAGTTGCCGGTCTTCTTAGTGGTATGGCTCCCTTTCAGGTAGAATATTTGGCTGGGTGTAGAGCATTGAGTTTGGTGTTAAGACTGGTAACTGCGCGTCATCTTCGACGTAGGACAGTGGACGACCGTTCAACGCTATTTCTACATCCAGAAGGACTTCTTTCAATTCGTCAAAGGTTAGGTATGCTTTTCCAATAGTTTTCCTCATAGCTACCTTGACCAGCCCCACCATGCGCTCGAATTGGCCTCGAGGTTGAACTTCCATGCGATTTGGTGTCGTGCAAGGAAATCGTTCAGCCTCTCGTCGTTCGTCACTTGTCTCATCCATGCTGCTGCTCCAATGAATGTACTGCCGTTGTCTGAATAGATCGTACTTGGCCTGCCGCGCCTTGCTATCAATCCCTTTAAGCTTAGCAGGAACTCGTTGGTCTCCATGCTCCTTGCCAGGTCTAGATACAGTGCTCTTGTCAAACTGCAGGCGTACAGGATAAGGTAGGCCTTCCCTTCGCGCTTGTCTGTGGCTTTAAACTTGATTGGACTAGCATAGTCAACCCCCACAACTTGAAAGGGAGATGATCCTTCGGTTCGATCTCGCGGCAGTAGTCCAGGGGGTGGTACTGCAAGGGCTGTTGCCTGGAATCGTTTACATCCTGGGCATCTTTTCACGATGCGCTTCACTAGTCGTCTTAGGCGCGGGACCCAGTGCTGTTCTCGTACCTTAGCCATTGTCAACTGCGTCCCGCCGTGTAGAATAGATTCATGAGCTTCTTCTACAAATTTATCTGTGTAGACTGCTGCATCTGGGAGATACAAAGGGGTTGACGCCTTGTATCCGTCCCCGGCATTCAAGGAGATGCTCGTCGTTTAGCTGCAAGTTGAGCTGCAGGCGATCCTTTTCGTAGTTCTCCGATTTCACGCCTTCCAGCTGTGCTCTTTTCTCCCAGAATCTTCTTTGCTTGTTCAGTTCTTCAGTGGTCAGTGGTCCCGCTTTCCTTTCACGGGGTGGACTCCTTGAGTTACGGACAAATCTCGCGACCCATCCGCTGATACGCAGCACGCGCCAGAGACCGTACTTGTGAACTGGTCGGTAGCGAGCTTGAATATCTCTCGTACCGTCTTTGCTTCTGCCAGGGTTTCAGCTGTCGCGGTTGTGGCTACATCAACTGGCCAAGCACTTGGGTCTGTGAGCCATTTCGGACCATGCCACCAGAGGTCGTTGTCTTGTGCTACAGGTCCTTTACGACTCCCTAGGTCAGCTGGATTCTCTTTAGTGGGAACGTATCTCCACGTGATCATCATCATTTCATCATTTTTTCATCATTTTATTTCAATAATTTAAATTTAACAAATTAGAGAAATATACAACCCGCATATAGCAAAGCTAATCGAGGCAGGTTGTATAATTTACAATCACATTTAGCAAACACAAATTCTTCTCTTGAATTTTGTGCACCCGGTTGTGCACAAACTGCTTGTATTCGCCTTCTCCTCTTATCCAGTGGAGCGCAACTCTACTGTCCGACCAACAGTAAACTTCATCGACCGGGTAACCTTCCAGAGTTTCTCTTACGTTATTGGCCAGATTGGCTGCCATGTGGCCGGTGACCAACTCCAGGTGCGGTATAGTAAGGCCCTGTTTGGCCAAACGAGCTTTAGCGGCGACAATGCCTTGTGTGATACCTGAGGGTTGAGATACGACAGTGAACGCTCCTGCTGCTACGCCCTGTCCACTTGCATCTCCAAAGACATGTATGGATATGCTGCTGATTGGTTCCTGGTACTTGACCAGCGCCCTCTCGAATTTGATTCTCTCCGGTAATCTCGATTCCCATTTGGTCCACTTCTTAGCAAGGTCAGGAGGCAGCTGCTCGTCCCACCCGACTTTAAGGGGGGAGAAACTTAACTACAAGGTGGTTGCTATGGAAGAGTTCCAAACGTCATATAATGAGTTTCTTTACTTCCTCGGCTATGATGTTTGGTCACGTTCATTCTGTTAATGGTACCATTAAATTTCGTAAGTCACAGCCATATTTGGTAAGTCACGTGACCAGAACATAAAAACCCTTAAAACTCAAACATCTTACATTTTTTTTTCCAATAAAACCAATGTCAACGGCTTAAGAACATCCTAATAAAAAATCTGTAGCATGGATTTGTTAAAATTCACGTAATTGAAAAAGCTATGACGTCATAAAGGTGTATTTTGATACATTTTCTTTAATAACTTTCCTGTTTTTTCGCCTAACGGTAATTCCATGCTACAGATTTTTAAAAAGGTTGAATTGCTTATGATTCGGCAAAAAAATCAGATTTTTATCTCGTTTCCTTTGAGTTTTTACGCTTTTTCATTCTTACGCGCGGTTGGGGACTGGCACTAGTTACGCATGTGCAATGTCGATTTAGTGATGTCTTGTGTTCAGTTTCATAGTTCCCACCACATTAGCAGTTTATGACACGTGAGAAATGCTAACCATGAAATAATGTCCCTAGCAACGACTCCAAAACTGTAGTTAAGTTTCTCCCCCCTTAAGGTTGCAGGCGTCTCGGTAAAGTAACTTTCCACATAGCGTAAGGGGGACGCTACTCCGAGTGGATCGTAAATCCTGGCTATCTTGGCTAGAATTCCCCTCTTAGTGTTCTCGGCTTTCTCAATAGGCACAGCGACACTTAGCACATCTCTCCGTTTGTCCCACTTCAGGCCGAGTATCGCTCCACCTCCTCCTTCTGGTGTCCTCAGCTGTTGCTTAGCAAACGTTTGTTCTCCGGCATTCTGTTCCGTTTCAGCGGATTCTAGCTCAGGCACGTTAGAATGCCACTTGTGCAGTTCAAACGCGGCGTCAGCGAAAATCTCTGTGGCTGCCGTCTTGCTTTCTCTGGCCTTGGCAGTTGAGATTCCCCCACTGATTAGATCATCGACGTATAGGTTCCTCTTTATTTCGCTCACGATATCGGGACGCTTCTCGCTCCATTTGTCCAAGTGTTGGTCAATTACTCCTGCTAACAGGAATGGTGAAGGGGCCAATCCGAACAGCGCTCTTGTAAAACGTAGTGTCTTGACTTCTTTCTTTTTTATGTCCTTCATCCAGTGAAACCTGAGCGCGTCCCTTTCTTCGGATTTGATTCGCACTTGCAAGAAGGCTTTCTTGATGTCTCCAGTAACAGCAACTGGGTTGAATCGTCCACGAACTAACACGCTCCAAAGCTTGTTTTGCAATGGTGGACCGGTGTTCAGGCATTCATTAAGTGATGGCGCGCCGTTCCAGGTCCGTGCGGAGGCATCGTATACAATTCTCAGCTTCGTGCTTTCTGCTGTCTCACGCACGACGCCCTTGTGCGGAATATAGAACTCTCTTCCTTCGACAGTGCTTGGGGCGCGCTCAACTATCCCTAGTGCTAACTACTCCTGGATCACTGCGTTGTAATCATTGAGGGTGTTGGTCTTTTCCAGTTTCCGTACAAGGTTAGCCAGTCTGCGTAGGCTCCCGTCTTTGTTAGTTGGCAAGGGAGGGTGGTCTCCTTTCCATGGGAGACCGGTTTCGTACCACCCTTCTTCACTCCTTCGCAGCTGTTCCTTGAACTCATCGTAGACAACACCTTGATCTCCTGCAGGTGAATCAGTCAACCCGAGCACGTCTAATCTACACAGTTCTTCATAGTCGACGCTCGACGTTTGAATGAGGAGCATGTTTGTGGTGTCGATTTCTTTACCAGGCGAAGTGATGGTCCAGCCCAGCTTTGTGCGACTTGCTACTGGGTCCCATTCTCCGTTTCCCACGCGTAGAGGTTCGGTGGTGCTTATCCTGGGGCATTCACTGTTCCCTAAAATTATGTGGACCGGTAGGCGGGGTCTTTCGTCGGCGTCATCCATGGCCACGCTCTTTAGATGAGGATGTTTCTCTACTAGCTTCTTGTATCGTGGATTGTCCAACAACATCAGTTGCGGTTTCTCTACTTTGGTAACATCTGCTTCCATTTCAAAGTCTCCCCTGACCGAGCGAAGATTTACCCGATAAACTTCCATCACTCGATTGCTCGCGCCTAATATCATCTCTATCTTGCGCAACCCAGAATGATGAACCTTTGCGCCGATTCTATCCAGCAGTTCGGCCGACGCGTAAGAACTCCCAGCCCCAGAATCTAGCAGAGCGCGACATTTTATTCCGGCTACTTCCACAACCACCACCGGATACACAACAGGACCATCGCCAACTTCCGTAGCTGTCATCGAGTTTTCGGTTCCTCTATCGCAAATGGAGGTGTGGTGTCTTCTTTTGCAGAACAGGCACGTTTTCCTGCTCTTGCATTCGGTGGCTCTGTGGTCGTCCCCAACGCATTTGAAGCAGAGTCGCTTCTTGATGAAAATCTTCCGCCGTTCGCTTACATCGGTCACTTTGTTGCACTCGTGTGGCCTGTGGTCAGACGCGTTTCGACTTGTTGTGTATTGTACACAGATGAGTCACGCGAGGCTCGTTTGGGTTGATAGACGTCCTGGTTCTTGTCACTCAATTTGACAGGTACGGGATTTCGTTCTGTCCATTTTTGCAGCGCGTATACGAACTTCGGAAAGTCCCATTCCTTCCAGTCGTCGTCCGTTCTTACAAGGTCCCCTCTGATTCCCTCTAATTTGTCAATCGACATTCGCACGTAACCGTTTACCTCCCTGAGTTTTCCAAGCGTCTAAAGAGCTTGCACGTTAAATGACAACTTCTCATAGAATTGATGAATCTTAATTGTGTTTGACCCACTAATCACAGGTAACGCTATTATGTTCTGAACGTAAGCATTCACAATTTCGGATGTTTTGCCATACTTGGTGATTAGAATGTGCTTTGCCTGCTCGTAACCCTTAATCGTGAATGGGAGCCCATCTATTCCTTTTCTGACCTTAGATTCCAAAAGATCTTTCAGATAAGCAAATTTAGTTAGCGCCGCCACGTCGCTTTGTTTGTCGATTTCAACTTCGAAAATGTTCCAGAAACGGAGCCAATCCGTATGAGAATCATTGAATTTACCAATTGTTGGTTTGGGTAGTTTTGTGCGCGGTGCTTCGCTGGTTTTAACTTCACTAGATTTCGTTTTGCAATTCTTCTTGGATTCTTCTAGTTTCAATTCGAACTCCAGTTTCTGCTCAAACTGTACGCGTTCAAATTTAAGCTGATCTTCGCGCTCCTTCGCCTTAAGCGCCTTCTCGGTTTCTTGAGCTTCAAAACCTTCCTGCCTTTTAATAGTAGCTAAATGTTCATTTAATTGTGCAACTTTAACGTCAACTTGGGCGACCTGGTGTTCAATTTCTACGCTCCATTTCGCAATATCCTCGTCAGGATCGCCGATTTTGAACCTTTCTCCGACTACTTGAAGCTTCAAATTGTCTACTTGCTTCACTATGCTGTTCAGTGCCTCGCGATGGCGGTTAATGGCGAGCACAGTCCTTGATTCTAGTACTTCATGCGTTTTACCCAATGTAAAGAGAAGAAGTTTAACTTTACCTCCAATGTCGACCAATGTCTGATTGAAGTTTTTCCATTTCTGCTTTCGGTTTCTCTGTCCACGGTTTCTCTGTCCCGTCGGAGGTGCCACTGTGTTGCGAATGCCAAGACGCAGGCCAGTACTTCGCAAACTTCACAATTTATTCTTCACAGATTACAGAATTATCGTCTCTCTCTCGTAGCTTGTCTCTTCGCACGCGTCTCGATCTAAGTGAATATTTTTTGTACCGACGCCCGGCACTCCCTAAAACCTAGACAACGCTGCTGGATATGATTGTCTGAAATGTCAGGCGCGGATCCATACCGGTTTCCACCGTTTTACGGCAATCGGTCAGACTTTTCATAATGAATATATATTTTTTTAATAAAAGTAAATTTTCAAGTTGAAATCTCGAAAATGGTTTGGACAATGTTTTTTTTTTCCAATTTGCGGCATTGACACGCTCTGGCCGTGGGATTTTCCAGTGGAAAAGTCAGAGACAAAATCCTAAAACTGTCCCAACAACTGCACTGACAACTTTAAAGGAGGTCGACCATGTGCTGTATCCCAACATCGCCGAGTGCCTCAAAATATTTGCCACCTTACCAATCACCACATGCGAGTGTGAGAGAAATGTGTCAGCTTTGAGGCGACTGAAAACTAACCTGTTCCAGGCGTTATAGCGTTAAGTTTGTGGCGCGCGAAAGAAAAATCGGGCGCAGTAGAAAAAAACGAGCTTCCTTCGCGTCGACCCTAGCGCCGCGCGCCGCTTTTTGCTGCTCCCCACAATCTAAACGCCTGGAACAGGCTAACTGAAAACATACTTGCGCAGCACCATGTCACAGATGAGATTGACAGGACTTGCCTTGCTACATATCCACTACAACGTGGAAATTGACTTTGATGAAATAATCCGCCGATTCGCAAGACTTCATCCGAGGAGAATGGAACTAGCCAATATTCTATCTGAATGACTTGGAAACCCAGGAAAGGGGACTTTAGGTAGTTAAAATCCAAAAATTTTCCCGGGGGAGCATGCCCCCGGACCCCCCTAGGAGCTTGCGCCGTAAGTTTTTTCGAAAATCGGTCACCATTTATTCTAGATCCGCGCCTGAATGTCTACTCTTATGTACATTCGTTTGACAACAGGAAGTGGCTTCCTGCGTTGCTAATCAACTGGCAATCAAAACTAATCGGAACTGTCAATCCTATACCAGAAATCACGAACGAGAAAATTACAATCCTAATGTCACACAATACAACTGAAACTACCACGACAACTATTGAAAGATAAGGAATCACAAACTCAAGAAAGATTACAGGAAACCACTTTGGCAAAACAATAAATGTGATAAACAAAGACATCCGTGACCCCTCGCTTGAACCCTTATTTTTTATCGCGAATACCGATTCATAATCAGCTGAATAATTAAGTGGTGGAATATTTTTTTATTTGAGTGTTGCGTCTGTGAGTTATAGACTGAAGTTTATATCTCCAATATGCTAATGAATGTGACATCATTCAACATGTTTTTGTATACTACATGAATACTGGAATGACATCAAATTAATTAGCATATTGGAAATATAAACCTCTATAACTCACAGATGCAACACTCAAATAAAAAAATATTCCACCATTCAATTATTCACTCGATGAAGAATCGAAAAAATTATTTGCGATAAAAAAAGTAAGGGTTATAGGCACTTTAAGGAGCAAAATCCAAACCCTTTTCATTGTGAGTGAGAGTTGAAAAGTTGAGGAACTTCACCAAATGACAAGGGGAGTCAACTCCCCCAAAAAGTCCTTACCAAAATCTTTCACTCAAAAAGTCACCACAAATTTTTCTAATCCCAAAAAAGTCCTCAGATCATTAACTTCAAACCCCAAAAAGGTCACCTCCCTGTCATTAATATACCTGAGTACCCCCCCCCCCCCCCCCCCCCCCCTGGGGTCTACAAGACCAGCAAAAATTAAACTTTTCCACAAAATTAAATTCAATCAGATACATGTAGGCCAGACTAATTGGACCATATAAAGGGGTCAAATATTACATTATGCAACAAGCTATAACATTGGTAAGTTGCAACACCTTTTTAACGAAACCAGTGAAGTAATAGATTGTCATCAGCAGGCAATACGATTGAGAGAGGAAAACATTGGAGATCATATCGACACAGTTTCAAGGCTCACAAAGGTAGGATGCATTTACATTAAAAGAAACAATGAAATTGCATCTGAGAGTGCATTTCAAAAGGCTTTATATCTGAGGAAACAGTTGGGTGTTTATGTTCACGCGGACACTGCCAGCATTTATTTCACCCTGGGAGAAAATCATTACAATCTTGGTAACTACGCAAAACTCTTGAAGCACACTTAGAGGCTTTAAACCTTAGAAGGAAACTTTTCGGAGACCATGCTTTTACAGCTCAATCCTTAACTGAGGTAGGGCGTGTTTATCTTGAAATGGAAAGCTGCCCAGAAGCTGTTGAGTTTTGTGAACAAGCTTTGGCGATGAGACTCGAGCTATTCGGTGAACATGTGGTTTCATCTCCTGGAATGCGTTTATTTCAAGACTGGTGAAAACATGTCCGCTGATCAGGCTTTCGAAGCAGCGGCAGACATGCGATCAATATGCTTGGTGATCACGAAGACACAGCGTGCAGCTACCACTGGCTTGGTGCAACGCAGCGTGAAATGGGAGACCTGGACAAAGCTCTGAAATCTCTACAGAAGGCATGGCGACTGAGAAAAGAACTTTTAGGCGAAGATCACCATGCTACTGTGAAAAGCTTAAATCTACTTAGCTGTGTCTATGAGGCCTTAGTTCTACCCAGTTAGATTAATTAATAACTGCGAGAAAATATCCATATGACAATTCGTAATAGTGTAGTTGTGGGATCATGTACCGTCTTTTCTGGCGTAATCCTGTCTTTATTAGTGAATTAATCGACTTTTTAAGTTTTGTGACTTAGTCCTTATGGTCGAACGTTGAAGTGACAACTATGGTAGTGTTTTTTGGTATGTATTTACCTTCGTGGACCTTAGTATGTCCCATTTTTGGTTAAAATTAACGCTGAACAGAAACGATTAAGGAATCACAGAGTTGTTCTCGTTCGCAAAAGAAAGACGCGTTCGCTAGATTTCGAATCGAATGTCTCCATATTCGTATCAGATCGCACATACACACGCTGATCTCTAATCGATTTAACTTCGAAAGACGTGTTATCCTATTAACCAGGTATTAAATATATTCCATAAAACCACGTCCTTTAACTGTCATTATTATCAATATACGCGGCCAAATAAGAAACTGCCTTCGAGAAAACACGCGTGAGTGGCGGGCGATATTGAATTTGACGGGCTGCAAACGCATTTACGGCCTTGTTTCTGTTAAACATTTTTTTCTTATCAGTTAAATGAATTTGTACGATTTGGCCTTGTGTATTGATAATAATGATAATCACACGACTTTTGTCGGGCATATAGTTTATGTGTCCCTCGTAGCATCATTTGCACCCTCGCTCCGCTCGGGCGCAAATGATGCTACTCGGGCCACAAATAAACTATATGCCCTCCAAAAGTCATGTGATTGTCCTAATCAAAGTATATATTTTTAGAATTATTTAATATTAGTTTTTATTCATTTTAGCAAGACAAATGTGTTTTATTAGGCTGATTTTCTCACTTTCACAAGACAATTGAATTTTATTCTAAGAATTAGGTTGATTTTTTTAATTTATATGTATACATTGTAAAGCGCCATTGAGCTTTAGTAATGAGCTCTATAGAAATTCATGTATTATTATTATTATTATAAAAAGATCAAATGTCATAATCAAAAATGTACTGTTCGGATTTACGATTCAACAAAACGTGATAAACAAAAGCATGTTACACGTCAGTTTTCACGCCACGTAACTCAAAGTCTCTACAAGTGTTACGTAGCTTTGATTTTACTTGGTCCGACTAAACAAGTATCGACAAGTAGTTCATTTTTTCCGCGTACTTTGGGAATCTATGATAATCATGTGACGCATATTACTTAACGTCTTTTCTGTAGTAGTGTTCAAAACTGGACGGGGTAGTATTCTCCTATTATTATAATGCGAAATGAGATAAGGTAATAAGGTATAAAAATACTAATCAAAAAAGCATCCAAATCGTAAATAATTTTGTATTATTTGTTTTAGTTATTTTTGTTTAGTTAAAACTTATAGCGTTAGTCTCCAAGGATGACTATGAATAGACCGTACTCAGTACAAGCTAATTGCAACTAGTATAAACTTGAAGTCGAGAAATATATTTCAAAACAACGGAGAAGTCGGAAAAGAAAAGCATTTGATTGAGCTGAAGGACTGAAGGGAGAATTAAAGACATAAGGGCAGGGGCGGTTCCAGGATTTTTTTATGGGGGATGGCTACGGGTATATGCCTAAGTCTATAATTGTTTTTTTTTTTAATTGTTGCAATTAAAAAGAAAAACTGTTAAAACCGATGCAGGGCTTTCATTAAGGTCCATTTGAGTTTGAACAGGAGAGCAATGAGTTTGAGCAGGTGGACACATGATTGGAAGGGCTGACGGCCCAGAGAGTGAGGTCTTTTGTTCCACACGAGACTCTCCGATCAATCTTTATGTCTTTAGTGCAGCCTCACTTCGATTATTGTAATTCTGTCTGGGGATGTTGTAGCAAAACCCTAGCCAGTAAACTTCAAAAACTTCAAAATCGCACTGCGCGTATACTCACTTACTCGAACTTTGATGCAAACGCTGATAACCTTATCGAAAAACTTGGATGGATAAAACTAGATTCTCAACGAAAAATCCATAGGGCTGTGATGGTTTATAAGTCGCTTAATGGTCTTACTCCCGAATATCTTAGTTCAAAATTTGTTGACCGTAGTAGCGTCTCCAATTACTCCTTAAGAGACACAGAGGGCAAGCTAGCTATCCCACAGCCACGCACAAATTATGTGAAAAATAGCTTCAGTTACTCTGGAGCAGTTGTTTGGAATAACTTACCAATCGAGTTGCGGCAGGCTGACTCCCTTAGAGCATTCCGGGTTGGCTGCGAGCGTTTCTTCTCGTACCCTCTATGGGAGTCCGGGGGCATGCCCCCCCCCCCCCCCCCCCCCCCCCCCCACCCGGGGAAATTTTTAAATTTTAGTCTCCCGGAGATGCATTTCCCTGCATTTTGAAGCACGAACTTAAGCATCTTACTGTTGCTTGAAACAATGTATTTTGTTTGTTCAATCAACTGAAAACAGATACCTGTAGTCATGGACATCAAGTTATCAAGCTGAGTACAAAACTATTGTTTTAATCGACCGTTCTGACCTTTTTCCGGTCGGCATAACACACGTGGAACTTGTTTGCAACTCAGTGACATCATGCAGAACATAATGCAGAGCACTAAGCTGGCAATGCATTGTGGGGCGATTTTAGTTGTTTGCCACGTTTCTTCTGTACGGGGACAACGGGAGGTAAATAAGTTTTTTAAGTTGAAATATGCTTTATTCTTTAGAACACACATCAAAAAAGGCCAAGTTAGTAAATTATTTAACTTGTTGGTGAAAAAAATAAGGTTTAGATGTTCAAAGCAGCCGGGCAAAATCGTGTTCACAGCCGTCAATTTGCCCGGTGCCCGACTGCCCGGCCCTTAATGAAACCCCTGCCGATGGTCTAAAGGGGGGGTGGCTAGTCACCCAATCCATCCCCCAACCCTGGATCCGCCCCTGAAGGGGTACACATTGCACTGCTAAGAGTCATCGGCAAAAACTCATTTTGTCATGTGTTGTCGAGGGAGCTAGCGTAGAACGGACGTTTAAGGACACACTGCTTGAGGAGCTTGAGGGAGAGATTGAATCACAAGGCCACGTTAATGAGATGTATTGAAGATACACTTAATAAACTCTCGTGGAGTATACTATTCAGCCGGCGGAGGGCAAGGCTATTTGTGAAGATAAATTGGTGCGTGGAAGCAAGCAAGGAGAAAGCAAAGACGATTGGAAAACAGGTGAATTAGAAATAAAGGACGACACTTTAAGGAACAGTTTTCAAGCAAATCATTAAACAGTAACTGACAATATGGAAACCTGTAATGACAGGAGAAACGGAACTTTATTATAGTTGTATGTTTTAGGATATAGTAATTATAAGCATAGGGGTTATTAAATAAGTTTGATTTAGTGGTAATTGGTTAAGTTAAGTATAAGTAATTCAGTAGTTTTCCGATAGACAGTATAAAGTCCAAAGAATTAGGTGTTAAGTATTGTTAAGTTCGACTATAAATATTTTCGTATTTAGTATTCAAGTATTACCTACAGTTTTATTTTTTTTGTTGAAAAATGTCGTTAGTGACAATTCGTATAAATTAAGCAAGTTAGTTCTGTGAAAATTAAATTTGTTGTATGTTTATAGGAAGAGTAGTGTATGTTTGTTTCTTTTGTTTGGACACAAAGCCGGTAGCCAAGTAGCCTGTAGGCAGAGGTCTTCTATTTCCTTTGCTCTACGAGGAGAGAGACGCCTGCGCGCAGACTAGGCGCGCAGAGTTTCGTCACATTCCCCCGGGTTGGGTCACTTCTCTGAACAAACTTAGTTCTATACTCTGTCAAGTGTGATCATTGGTGTTACGATCATTAAATAAGTGCAGTTCTGAAATGAACTGTTATTGTTGGCAATGACTGACGACTCGACAACCTGAGCGGAAGTCGGCTTCGTGCAATTTTTTTGTCTGTCTATCTACTGTTAGTTAAATTTGTCAAGAAGTTTCCCCCGGAAAATCGAAAATCGTTCTCGAATGGTGGTGAGTGTGTTATGGACTGAGATGTGTTTCACTTTCTGATGAGCACTGAAGATCAGCAATTCAACAACTGGATGAATTGTAGGCACTAGGATCGTTTCTTGTTTTCCAGTAACAAACTTGAATTATTAAGACTTCTGCGACATCTGTAGGGGGGGGGGGGGGGGGGGGGGGGGGGGGGGGGGGGGGGGGGGGGGGGGGGGGGGGGGGGGGGGGGGGGGGGGGGGGGGGGGGGGGGGGGGGGGGGGGGGGGGGAGTTCTGTCCTGGTGTACCGGTACACAAGGACCTGAAAATAAAATGTGGCATCCCTTATGACCCCGTACACCAGGACAGAACCCGGGGGGGGACTCTCGTACCAAAGCAATGGGGCTGCCCGCCGCAAATTTTGAAAAGAACCCCTATAAGTCGGGCTTATAAAGTACCAGAATTTCGGCTTGGACTACTTATTTCCACCCCTACTGGGGAAGTACCAAAAAAGAAAATACATAGATTACTTTATGGGCAGTGCGCGCGTATGGCATTTACGCACGAGTTGGTGATGTATCAGAAATCGAACGAACGAGTGAGATTTCTGATACAAACCAACGAGTACGTAAATGCTGTACAAAGCACTGCCCATGCTGTAATTTGTTTATTTTATATATTTGTGAATTGGACGAAACGCTTTTTTCACGTGTGAGAAAGTCGTTTCGCCATTCTGATTGGCTGCGAACGCCGAACGGGGTTTTCACACGCCAAATTTCAATAGAAAATCTCAATAAGTGTAAAATAAAGTGCTATAAGCGACAAAGTCAGACTTATGGACAATGTTCTTCTTTGTACCTTGTAGTTAAAACCGAGGACATTTTTGAACTTAGCGCCCTGTGAGGATTTAATTAATTAATGTTTAGTCAAAACTCTACTAAAAATACTGATTAGCACTTCAGTTTTATCATGGAAAAGTTTTGTTTAAACCTAAAAAAAAAAGATATACATGTAAAGCTGACTCGTCCACAGTCGTCTCATTAGGCAAGACGCGATAGACGCGGAACGAGAGAAGCGTGATCGAACGGAGCGATGGGAAGGAAGAAAAGGAAAGGGAATCCCTCGCGCTCCCCTCGGCCGCGTTTCTCTCGTTAATTGAGAGACGACTGGGGACAAGTCAGCATGTAAAGTGAATTCTTAAATGAAGTTCGAACCAGAGCAATGTTTTCATCGATTTCTCAAAGACTCGATGAAACAACTTGAAAATTTCAAGCTGCAATCCATTTCCATCCTGAACATTCAACGCTAAAATCATACATTAATAGGTTTACTGCACTAATATTAATAGTAACTGTTAAAAAACTGGACCATAATTTTGAAATTTCCTTTGATACAAATATATTCTTTGGCGAGATACTCCCTTCAAGGCATTAGGGTATACAGCTATTTCAATTAAAGTTGTCGGGTGAAAGCTCAAAGCTCAAAGCTTAAAGCGTAAAGTCAAGACCGACAAGGAAACCGAGCGCATGCAGATAGTTGGGAGCGGCGAAACGAAAAGAAACGGAGCGAATGAGCGATGCGACGAGCAGGAAAAACGTTTCTTTTGCGCCGCTCCCAACTATCTTGGCTTGTAGCTTTGAGCTTTCATCCGACAACGTTAATTGAAATAGCTGTATACCAGACCAGTGGATAAAGATTTCCGCGCTCTCTGATTGGCTACTCCAACTCGGAATAGCATTTGCTTTTTCCCTTCAAGTATCCCTATGGAGATCTTTTATTTGCGCAATATTCGACACTTGGCGCGAAAAGGAACAATGACGAATGACGACGATGATGATGATCCCTGGGAAGTACAAAAACAAAATGGTCGTCGATTCCTTCCGCTGCGGTCACAGCTTTTAATTGAAAGCAGAAATTGTTTAAAACGTCAAAGGAGCTGCATGCAATGAAACGAAGAGAACCGAAGAAACGCGTCTACTGAGCGGCCGAACAGCTCCATCAATAAATCCCCAGAGTTTCAGAAATTGTCCAAAGTAGCACCTTTTGCGAGTGTTGCATCTGTAAATCGACTCAAGTTACTTGGGAAATCCACGGTTGGGCTTCACCCGTTAAAAGGTATCCAGAGTGGTCAGAAAAGCTGTCCGCCATTTGGTTTGAACGCAACGACGCGGAGAGGCGAGCCATTTTAACACCCCTGTAACAGACCCAGTGGAATCTTTATCCTCGCCGGGTTTTCGGAAAAAAACGTCACTGGGTTGGGCAATTTCCCATTGGGTCGGCTTATTTTCGACTGTTTTTTTTTAATAGGTTTATTCGATAAACAAAATGGCCAGTTGTCGAAAATGAGGGGTTTTCTATTGTTTTTCTATATCCCCTTCCCCAAACTAAAGTGGCTGCTTTATAGTGACTAAACTGAAGGAACTGTCTTAGTCTAGAGAGGAAAGAAGATTATCGCAAGTATAGTGTAAACTAAGTTAGCAAACTTACTGCGAGAGTCAATGTTGGATCACGCACCCTTTCTTTGCCTAAGATCTTGAAATACCACGGCTTCTTGTGCCTTATGATCACTTTCTGAAGGTTCACTATCTTCTGTGCCCGCCGTGGATCTTTCCTCGTACATGCCTTCATTTGATTCATCTGATTGCAATGCTCGCTTGATGGAATCTTCAAATTGCTCTGCTATCTCCAAAATTTCGCTGTATGTTTCTGTTGACATCAAGAATTTAGTTTCCGTCACTGTGACAGCCTCGTCTAAGAACAAGATCACTACGCTGTCATTTTAATATGACAGAAACAGCCGTTTAGCTCACTCCACCACTACCCCACTGTACTGTAGCGCTTCGTAACATCAAGAATATCTAGGGTTTCAGCGAGCAGGTGGACATCGTTTTTAAAAATACAGAATTTCCGATTTGCACTAGTGATGTTTTTTATTTCGTCCCTAATCCCTTCATTGAAACGCTTCTTATTTCATGAAACGGAAACCAGGCTCTCCCTGTAAACTATTTGACCACGTAACTTCACTGAAACACAACCTTTCCATGGCGGGCGACATTAACAATGAGATCTGGGAACTACTCAGCAACACCAATACCCAGACTCTTCTCAGCCACATAGAATTATTTTAGAGACTGAACTTCAATCCTTCGACAGTCGAGACTGCTACAATCTGCGTGAAAGGATGTAAATCACAAACATAAAAACTCAAGCTGTGTCTACCTTCATTTGGTGAGTACAGCTCAATCGACACTATTCTTTTCTATGCTTTCAAAAATTCTGCTTTGATTTTCTGTGACTTTGTACTAAAAACCTGTCGGAAAAAGAAAGTTTTCTCTGCAAGTCTGGATTTATTTAGATCAACGCTTCACTGATCGCGGGCAAGCAACTTAATGTTTTGCGCACTTGCTATATTTTCATTTGTTTACAAGGTTTATATTGGATACGAGTTATGTTTTTCCCTTCTAATGCAGCTTTTGTTTGGCTATTTTACGTTAATAGCTCTTATTCTATTTTGCTCAGATGCCGATAGGTTGGCTAGCTAGCGTGAAAATACGAATTACAACTGAAAGCGGAAGTCAAGTTTAGATCACGGCTCTTGTCTAATTTTTCCAAAGTAATACTTGGCTATTTAACCCATTACTGAGTGACAAGCATTAAGCGCATAGATTTGATTTTGTAGTTACAATTTCCGCATCTTCTTTCGCGTTCACCTTTCTTCAGACGCTCAAATGGAATCGACGCTTGTATGACGAAATAAAAATATCCGGGAAAGTCCCTTCCACCCTTCAGAGTTAATCGAACTTTCTAGAATATTTGTTTAACGGTCAATAAACAATAACAAAGGACCAAGAAAATCATACTAGTCTGCACTGAATTACGAGTCAGGCAATTTAATATCTTCGAGCTTTTCTGTCATGATGAAATGAAACGGTTTCGATACAAAGCCGCTCCCAGTCGAATGTGTGGCGTGACTGATAATCGCTCTCAGCTCTTGCTCTTTTCTAGAATGACTGGCAGCATATATGGGATATGTGGAGTGTCACTTAGTTTCACTGTACGAACTACGGCCGTGCTGATGAGTCCCAATAAGGAGCTGTCCATGGCTGTTTTTACGCGCCTACCATGCGCCTACCATGTCTAACTAACCGTAGTGCTGTTGGATGTTAAGTAAGAGAGCAGTACTTAAATTTGTACACTAAAAATAGTCTATGACGAAACCTAATACGAGTCTAAACTGCTGCTGCTAAACACGAGAGAAACGGCTCACTGTGTGACATAAAGTGTGCAAAAAGGGTTTTCGAGATGGACCATTTCTTTATTTTTGAACACTACTATTGAACATGTAACATGAAAAACAATCAAAATTTCGCTCCATTACTTCATTTAACTTCACTTTGCTTAGTCTTTGTCATTCAGATTGTTCAATCTAATTTTAGCAATAACAATAACAGACATATCTCATAAAAAGCTAACCGCAACAGTGCATTTTAGCAATAACAATAACAGACATATGTCATAAAAAAGTTAATCGCAACAGTGCACAACGCCTACTAATTAACAATTATTTGCTCATTCTTGCGAAGAAGTGACCCGACGCGCCAGCGTAAATCAGCTGTCGTTCTAGTGCACAATAACCATATCAAGGGAGTCTATCAATGTGTTGAATATCATTGTTTTAAAACAGAAGATAAATAAAATGTTTTTCGCACTGATTAGCCACTCAAATTTGAAATAGTTATTTGCTATTCATCTTCCGTTAACGAAAACAAACTGGCTGCCCATTTCTTCTACTGCGTTCAGGCAATAATAGAGGTCAAAACTAACACAGAAGTCTGGCGCACATCGTTTCTGCTCCTCCACCAGTCTCTGAATAATTTCACAACGAAGACAGAGGCTGATGACGCTTGGGCAACTAACAAAAGACCGTACGATATGTGACGTAGGAACGAATTAGTCAGAAAGTATTATTCTGACCGCACGGTATGGTATACACCTCAGGACTATTTTAGGTTTTGGCGGGAGATATTTATCATTCAACTTTGGTCAGTCTTCTACAACGTTATCTTTTTTCTTTTTTCGTCTAAGTTTCGATCTTTCAAATAGGTTAGACAATTTTATGTAGCAAAAGTATCTGGAAATGAATGTTATCATTTGTCAGTTGTACCTTTGCCTCCGAGGTCCAGTGCCACTGCATTTATAGGGGGGCATGCGTTTCCACATTTTTTGGCCACTTCCAAAGGGTGGTTTTTAGTGGTTTTTCGTAGCTGGCGTGGCACAATTTTCTGTAAGTGAAATGTATTTTACAAAGCTCGGGAGAATGGAAAGAATATGGTAGTAGGATACACCCACCAGATCACTGACTGACTCATCCTCGAAAATGTGTCGTGTTAGTGGAGTCAGAATAAAACAAATTCGGGGTGGTGGTCAAACAGACCAGGAGTATTCTGGTGACGACGAATCAATCAAATTATGTCTGCACGATGTGCAGTAAGTTTGTTGCTTTACTCTAGAACATTCAGTTTCTGTGCGTGATTGGAATTCAGAACATCTGTGAGTGTATAATGATAAAATTGAGGAGGTTAAACGAAAAATTTAAGGGCTTTGAAAACCATTGTTATCATGACATCCAGAGATGCCGAGGCGAGTAAGTGGCTCTCCATTGTATAAGAACTAGGATACAGCGTTTTTTTTTCGTCATTCCACTAAATACTGCAGCAAAGTCGAAATATTAGTGGACAAGAGCAACGCATGTATTTTTTTTAGTTAAGACTGACAAGATCGGCTACTACTCCGCCTTTTCCAAGCATGCATTAAGCACTATGCTTTATGTTTTATCGAGATAGCATTTGTATTACTATATAGGTGTGATTTCATTTAAACGACAACTATTGCAAAAGAAAACCGAGATACTCTAAGCCAAATATTCGGGAGCTACCGATTTCTGCGATAAACAAACAGTCCGCGCACATTTCGGTAGGTAACGAAGCATTTCCTACTTACAAAACTGATCAAACTCCCCTTTGTCTATCAGCGGAAAAGTCGGACAAAACAACAATTTTAAGCTTTCCAAATCAGCAATAAACGGACAGGCGTTTTTATGCGATTTTCTTCGCGACATTCTCGGTTCACGTGCAAAGTCCACCCACAACATTACTACTGATACTGACCGACATAGCACAATAACTCCTTCGAGCCTGGGCTTTTCCCAAGTTTTGCCTCGCAGCTCTCCCCCTCCCCCGCCCCCCGAACCCACTGTAAACAAACAGAGTTCAATATTTGCATTTTTAGGCGAAAATCAGTAAAAGTAAATGGAACATTTGCCCAAACTTATCTATGGTATTTTCCCTTTTCCCTTTAAAATCGATCAGTTTCAAATTGTAAAACGATTCTGCAATACACCTTAACTTGTGAACAGGCCCTCTCATCTCTACGTCTATGCATCATTGCGTTAAACATTTTCTACATTTACAGGTAAGAAAATATATATCTCTGTCGTGGCTTAACCCTATCTAGCATGGACATTTTTGAAGTACCCGAACCTGGGGGGGTGGGGGGGGGGGGGGGGGGGGGGGGGTGGGGGGGTGGGTGGGTTGGTGGGGGGGGGTTGGTTGGTTGGTGGGTGGGCGGGGGCACCCCCCCCCCCCCCGCCCCTTTCGTAACTCCAAGAGCATGAAAACGGCTTCCTCCTAATAAGCCATTTTCGTATTTAAAATTACCGCTGAATTCAAACACCAATGACACATTGATACAGGGTTTGACTCGACCTGATGAAAAATATTCACAAATACCGGCAGAAGGTGCGTGAAATTTGAAAATTAAACAATAGACAGAGCTCTAAACAGGTCATCTTCTCGCCTGAATTTGTGAATATTTTACATCAGGTCGAGTCTAACCTAGGCTCGATTTCCGCCGCTTTCGGGGGAGGAGCGCGGGCTCGTTTCCCGAACAGCGGCTGGTAATCGAGCCTAAGTCTAACCCTGTAAAAATGCGTCTTCAATGCTTTCATTCAGCGACCATAGCGAATTCGAAACTGGACTATTTCGAAAAACACTGCTGTCAAAATCTTGAAATGTCGTTTTTTTCGCTACATTTGTTCTAGATTTAAAATTTAAAAGGTTTTTCTCTGTTTTTACTTTCTTTTCTTTTACAGATACTCCATAATGGTTGTAGGTTAAATAAACGAACTGTCCGAAGTGCTCGAACGAATCCGATCATAACAGGGGATCTTGATTTAATAAATCTTTGAATGTGCGTATGACAATGACGACATTTTCTACTGATCAACTGAACTTTTTCAAGTTCTCCACTGTTGTCTTTGATGAATTTCCAGTCGCCCTGCGCCAAGTATTTGTGTTCATGTGGGACAACCAAGTCGCTCCTAAACCCGGCTTTCAAAAATGGGACGATTCATCACTGGTTCGGAACTTGTTCCTTAACGAAGAAGGAGGCAAAACAAAAAACGTACCAACTAGTAAATCATATACGGAGTGGGACTGCACAGCTCTGTTTGAAGCCACACTCTACGCTCAAAGCTTTGCCATGCCAGATGGAAAAGGGGGGTCTGCTACCTTGGCGAAACTGTATGTGAGACCTCGTCGTTTACCAAGCGGAACATTTCACCACTCTATTATCAGCCCTTCTGCAAACCAGGCTGAGACGTTCGCTCTAGCTTTGGATCAGCTTCGCTTACTACGGAACATTCTTTGCCATCAGACAAGCACACAAAAGATTGTCAAGGCAACCTTTGATCATTACATACAGCTGTCTAAAGATGCCTTTGCTGCTCTTGGTCAAACCACTACCAAGATCGATGACGTGGGAAAGCTTGGTGAAAAAGACTTTCCCACTGAAAGGCTTCAACAGTTGGAAGAAGAATTGAGGAGAGAGAAGTTTAAGAAGATCGAAGATAATCTGGACCAAATTGAGTCTCAAGTAAAAGATGTGAAAACTGGAGTATCAGATGTGAAAACAAAAGTGGAAGATGTCGGTTCAAACGTGAAAAATGTGGAAACTGGAGTAGCAGATTTAAAGACAAAAGTGCAAGACATCAGGGTGGACGTAAGCGAGGTGAAAACTGGGGTAACAGAAATCAGGAAAAAAATACAAGATGTTGGGTCAAATGTGGAAAATGTAAACACCAGAGTAACAGATGTGAAGACAAAAGTGCAAGACATCGGAACAGACGTGTACTGTGTGAAAACTGGAGTAGCAGATATTAGAAACAAAGTGCAAGTTGTTGGGTCAGATGTGAAAGATGTGAAAAATGAAGTAATGAATGTGAAGACAAAAGTCAAAGATGTTCGATCAGAAGTAAAAGACATGAAAACTGGAGTAACAGATGTGAAGACCAAAGTGGAAGATGTTGAATCAGACGTGAAAGATGTGAGAACTGTTGTAGCAGATGTAAGGTCAAAAGTAAAAAATGTCGGGTCAGACGTGAAAGATGTGAAAATGGATGTAATAGAGGTGAAGACAGAAGTAAAAGATGTGGAGTCAGACGTGAAAGGTGTAAAAAGAAGAGTAACCGAAGTGAAGGCAAATGTGGACGATATCGGGTCAGGCGTGAACTGTGTGAAAACTGGAGTAAAAGATTTAAAGACAAAAGTGCAAGATGTCGGGTCAAACGTGAAAGATGTGAAAACTGGAGTAACAGTTGTTAAGACAAAAGTGCAAGATATCGGCTCAGACGTGAGAGATGTGAAGACAAAAATGCGAGATGTCGGGTCAATCGTAAAAGATGTGAAAACAGGAGTGATAGATGTTAAGACAAAAGTGCGAGATGTTGGGTCAGACGTACGAGATGTGAAGACAAAAATCCGAGATGTCGGGTCAAACGTGGAAAATGTAAAAAACAGAGTAACAGATGTGAAGAGAAAAGTGGAAGACGTCGGGTCAGACGTAAAATCGAAAGTAACAGATGTTGAGAGAAAAGTGGAGAAGGTTGAGTCGGACGTAAAAGAAGTAAAAGCCAACGTTGACGACATAAAACAAGCAATGCAAGCTAGAATTTCAAAAGGTAAGCCTTATATTCACTTCCGTTTAAAATGCTATTAAACATACATACATTAGCTTATGATTTTGTGCGCGATCAACTTCTTTGAGAAATGCATGTCAAGAACGTAACAGAAAGGTATAATTTACAGCAATATCATACCAACACTGTACAGTAATATAACCCTGTAAATTCAAAAGTTCTGTTTTAGCCCCAAAATTGGGGCTGTTTCGGTGAGTAAAATACGGTACTATTTTGGGGGCTAATTTAGCCCTTCTAAAATGGAGCTGTTTGGACCTAACAGGGAGCTGTTTTGGACCTAAAATGGAGTTGTTTTGGCCCAATAGCACCAAAACAGTACAGTGCAACAATGTGGGCTGAATCAGGCCTACCAATGTCCAAAATGGCCCCATGAAGGGTTGAATTGATTGAAGGACTCAGAGCTGATTCAGCACTCTGGGGCTGAATCAGATCTTTTGAATTTACAGTGTAGGATTCTTTGAATATCTTTCTTTCTAATATAAGGCTTTGTAATTGTATGTGTCCGCCACGGCTTTTCATGCATACTTTCTCTGGATATATTGCCCTGGGGGCAGATCCGGATACTACACTATAAGACTTGAAATCAATGTGAAAAACTGACGAGAACTAACCTCTGACCCAGAAAACTACCGTCTAATAGCTTTGGCATGGATGATCACACCATATATCTTGATCTCCATAGCGTCAGTGCTGTACATCACACCTTCAATTAATACGATTGTTAAGAATCTGATTTGTAATTGTTTACAGCCGTTTTATTTAGTTTATGTGCGATGTAACTTAGAACATTGTTTCTCTTAAAGGTGATTTCGTCCTCGAGTCTTGCCTACCTGATAACATACCAAACTTTGTTGGTCGCCAGAAAGAGTGTGAAGAAATCATTAATCGTTTAACAGATAAAAGTACTCGACTGGTTAACGTTTGGGGTCCACCAGGATTTGGAAAGACGTCGGTGGCCACCAAGGCAGCTCATCACTTACGAGACAGGAAGATTCCAGTCTACTTCGCACCTCTTCGTGGAATGGCAAGTAAAGAAGAGCTAGTTTCAAAGTTGCTCAGTATATTTGTAGACACTAAACATATTTCAGACGCCAAACACATCTTATCCTCTCATTGGCTTATTCAGTGTTTACAAAAAGTGCAAGGTCCTTTCGTCTTAATCTTAGACAATGCCGATGATTTTCTACAGAATGAAGATGCCAAGCGAAAACAAGAACTCCTAAGGTTTATCGAGGAGATTCTCGCACAGTGTAATCAAATCAAGCTTCTTCTAACTACTCGTGAATCGGTAGACTTTTTAAGCCATACGATTCCTATGCATTTGAAGAAAATCAATGCACTGGATGAAGTTTCTTCTGCTAGTTTAGTGAAGCTTCTATTACCAGATGTCTCTGAAGATGATTGCAGTTGCATAGTAAAGGAATGTGGACAGGTTCCACTGGCCATGCGATTGATGTGTAGCATCACGAGAGAGGAAAATATTTCCATAAAACAACTTTTAGAAAAACTGAAGAATTCGCCACTTGTTGAAGTTTTGGACAGTGAAAGCTTTCCCGATGATGCTCGCCTGAAGATCATAATTAACACATCTTTCCAACGACTCTAGGACCTCGAAAGAAAAGCGTTTGTGTCTCTGGCTGTTTTTCCTGGGTGGTTTGGAAAAGAAGAAGCAACGGCGGTTCTAGAAGTAAAACGAGACGTAACGACTAAGAAAATTATTCGATCCCTGGAGCGAAAATCTTTAATTGATTGTGGGGACAATTTTAGCCGTTTTACGATCCATTCACTTCTCCGGTCCTTTATTGATGAAGAGAGAAGAAATGACCAAGCAGTTGAAGCCGTATTTCTTTCAGCACAGCTTCAGTTTTACAGCTATAACATCTCTATTTTTAGAGATGCTAATGAAAAATTTCTAACAGGTCATTCCAATGAAGCGCTGACAACTTTTCTTGACCGACGAGAGAGCATTATATTAGCCCTTGCGAACGGGACAAGGAAGGAGACGCTCTATCCCAAGGCTGTGGAAGTGTTGTCAATGTCGGAGCTATTTCTCCATGCAGTATTACCTGGTGAAGAGCTATTGTTTGAGGAGCTTTACAACACAGCAGTGAAAGAAGCAAAAGGAAGGCAAAACGTGGTCGACGAACGGAAGTTGCTGGCCGCGAAATCATTTCGACACTGGGGCTGGTTCTCCTCGGATCATCAAACCTGGGACAATTCCCAGTATCGATGCTGCACCAGTGAGGATGATTGTCCAACAAAGCTCGTTTGTTACCATGGCATTCACCAGCTACTCTGTGGAAAACGTAAAGAGGGTATATCATCTCTTTTACGTTCGGTGGATCGTCTAAAAAGCAGCTCCATTGATGAAGACGTTCTTAAGGTGCTTGTATCTCTAGCGCTTGAAGGATGCCTCAAGAAGAAAGATGATGAAAAGGCATCACATTTCCAGAAGCTTCATGAGAATTGGTTTAAAGCGAGATCACCAGTTGCATCATCACTGTGTGAAACACAAGATCCTTCATTTGAATCAGAGAGCGTACAAAACATTTTAAAGGACGATCTGTACTTTTTACTGATAGTGACAAGGTTAACATCTTGGATCGACGAGAAGCAGAACGAACACGTACTTTACAAAATTGCTCCAACAATGTGTGGAAACCAGCTGTTGCGTCATGTGAAAGTAAAACTAGAGATGATCATGTTGAACTGTTTATTCAAGGAATTAAAGGAACCTCGACAACTTCTTAAATCCTGGTTTCCCTTCATGGACGATGAGCTATCGCTGGATACGTTGAGGTTCACTCAGCTCGAGTCATTGCGTTTGCGTTTTGTAGAATTTACGGATCAAATTTTGCAAAGTGGTTTGGAGTCAGTCGAGAGCTACAACACAACTAAGCAGTTAATGGAAGCACTTTTGCATGTCTTTGAAGCTTTTGGTGTCCTTTCGCCGCAGACGAAGCTGGCCTTGACTACTACTTCTGGTTGTAATCTAACGCTTATTAAATTCATTAATACGTTTGGATATATATTAAAGATTCACGAGAAGTATCCTGGAAGAGATGACTTAGATCTTGCAAGAAGTTATGACAATCTTGGCATGATTAAACGCATCGCAAATGACTACCATGGAGCACTCGAGTCTCATCAGCAGGCCATACGACTGAGAGAAGACAACACTAGAGAGGAAGCCGCCAGGGACACAGTATCAACTCTAACAAACATTGGATACACGCACTTAAAAATGAACAATGCAAACGAAGCTGGCCAGGCGTTTCAAAGTGCTTTGAATCTGAGGAAACGTTTGGGGGCTTATGATGATTTGGACACGGCAAGCATTCACTTCAGCCTCGGAGAAATTCATCACACTCTTGGCAACTACGACAAAGCTCTTGAAGAACATTCAGAGGCGCTAACGCTCAGAAAGAAACATCTAGGAGATCACACGCTCACAGCCAAAACCTCTAATGAGGTAGGGTATGATTATTACCTGATGGAAGATTACCAATCCGCTAGAGATTCATTTCAGAACGCAATGGAGACAAATAGGAGGCTACTTGGCAAACACAAAGACACCGCCGAATGTTACCACAATCTAGGAGAAGCCTATCTTGCCATGGAAAGATACACAGAAGCATTTAATTTTTGTCAACAAGCTTTGAAAATGAGACTGGACCTATTAGGATGGCATGTAGATACGGCTGCAAGCTATAATCTACTAGGACATATTCATTTAAAGAAAGGTGAGAATATAACAGCTGTTCAGAATTTCAAAGCAATGGCAGACATGATGTCAAATCTCCTTGGTGATCACAAGGACACGGCGTACAGCTACCATACCCTAGGAGTGGTGCAGCGTGACATGGGAGACAACAAAAGGGCTTTGGATTCTCTACAGAACGCGGCAGACATGAGATCACATCTGCTTGGTGATCACAAAGACACGGCATGTAGCTACCACATTCTTGGTTTGGTTAAGCTGGACATGGGTGACAAAACTGCTCTTGAGTGTCTTCAAAAAGCAGCAAATATACGATCAAAAGTGCTCGGTGAACACAAGGACACGGCGCACAGCTACCATTCTCTTGGATTACTGCAGCTTCAAATGGGAGACAAAAAAAATGCACTAGAATGTCTACAGAAAGCGACAGACATCAAATTAAATTTGCTTGGTGATCGAAACGGCACAGCGTTCAGCGACAACACCGTTCAGTTTCAGAACACCGAAGTCGTAAAACCTATTTTGCTTAGTTTTAACAGCGGCAAAGTAACGGCGCAGTGCTATCACATTATTGGTACACTGCAGCGTTCATTCGGAGACCGCAAGCGAGCTTTACAATTTCTACAGAAAGCGGTGTATCTGAGATCAGAACTGCTTGGTTACCACAGAGACACGGCGTGCAGCTACCACCACCTTGGTTTAGTGCAGCATGACATGGGAGACCACAGAAAGGCTCTGGAATCTCTACAGATGGCGGCAGACATCACTTCAAATCTGCTTGGTGATCACGAAGACACGGCGTGCAGCTATCACACTCTTGGTGTAGTGCAGAGTGACATGGGAGACCACAAGGAAGCCTTAGTGTCTTTACAGAAAGCGGTGGACATGAGATTAAATCTGCTTGGTGAACACACCGACACAGCACGCAGTTACCAAACTCTTGGTTTAGTGCAGCTTGACATGAGAGACGTTAAAAGGGCTTTGGAGTCTTTTCAGAAAGTGGCGGACATGAGGGAAAATCTGCTAGGAGATCACAGAGACACAGCCTGCAGCTACCACAACCTCGGTGTAGCCCAACGTGACATGGGAGACCGCAAAAAAGCTCTGGAGTCTCTACAGAAAGCGGTAGACATGAGATCAAATCTGCTTGGTGATCACGCAGACACGGCGTCCAGCTACAACTATCTTGGTTTGGTGCAGTTTGAAATAAGAGACCACAAAAGAGCTGCGGAGTCTCTACAGAAAGCGGTAAACATGAACTGGGAACTTCTTGGTGAGCACATCGAAACGGCGTGCAGCTACCTCATTCTTGGTTTGGTGCAACGTGCAAAGGGAGACCACAAAGGAGCTTCAGAGTCTCTACAGAGAGCAGCAGAAATGATTATGAATCTCATCGGTAATGATCAAGACACGGCATCTTGCTACCTTACGCTTGGTTTAGTGCAGTTTCTCATGGAAGATCACGAAAGAGCCTTGGAGTCAGTGCAAAAAGCCGTAAACATAAACTTAAATATGCTTGGTGAGCACAAAGAAACAGCGGATAGCTACATCTCCCTTGGTTTAGTGCAGTTTGTTACGAAAGATTTTAAAAGTGCTTCAGAGTCTCTACTAAAAGCGGTAGACATGAGAGTGAATCTGCTTGGGGATCACAAAGACACGGCATTTTGCTACCACTGGCTTGGTGAAGTGCAGTATGCCATGGGAGACCATGAACGTGCCATGGAGTCTCTAGTGAAAGCGGCAGAGATGAGATCTAAACTGCTTGGAGATCACGAGGACACCGCGTGCAGCTACTTTAACCTTGGTCTAGTGCAGCGTGGCACGGGGCACCGCAAACGAGCTTTGGAGTTTCTACAGAAAGCGGCAGACATGAGGTCAAACCTTCTTGGAAATCACAAAGACACGGCGTGCAGCTATTTCATTCTTGGTGTTGTGCAGCGTGACATGGGAGACCACAAAAGAGCTTCAGAATCTCTACAGAAAGCAGCAGACATAAACTTACACCTGCTGGGTGATCACGAACACACGGCCTGCAGCTTCTTTATCCTTGGTGGTGTACAACGTGACATGGGAGACCACAAAAAAGCGTCGGATTCTCTACAAAAAGCAGCAGACATGTACTTAAATCTGCTTGGTGATCACAAAACCACGGCCCTTAGTTACCGCACTCTTGGCTTATTGCAGCGTGACATGGGGGACCTCAAAAGAGCTTTGAGTTCTCTACAGAAAGCGGCAAGCATAAATTCGAACCTTCTCGGTGATCACGAAGACACGGCGTGCAGCTTCCTCTCCCTTGGTTTAGTACAGCGTGACATGGGAGACCACCAAAGAGCCATGGGGTCTTTACAGAAAGCGGCGGACATAAGTTCAAAAGTTCTTGGTGAGCACAGAGATACTGCCGTCAGCTTTTTTAACCTTGGTGTAGTACAGCGAGACTTGGGAGACCAAAAAAGAGCTTTGGAGTCTTTACATAAGGCAGCAGAGATAAACAGAAATCTGCATGGTGACAACGAAGACACAGCGTGTTGCTACCACACTCTTGGTTTAGTCTTACGGGACATCGGAGAATACAAACAAGCTTTGGAGTCTCTACAGAAAGCAGCGGAGATTAGTTTAAATCTGCTTGGGGATCACACCGACACGGCGTGTAGCTACCACATCCTTAGTGTAGTACAACATGAGATGGGAGATCACAAAAGAGCTTTAGAGTCTCTACAGAAAGCAGCAAACATGAACTTAAGTCTGCTTGGTGATCACAGAGATACTGCGCTTTGCTTCCACAACCTTGGTGTACTACAGCGTGACTTGGGAGATCACAAAAGAGCTTTGGAATCTCTACAGAAAGCGGCAGAGATAAACTTTAATCTTATCGGACATCATGAAGACACGGCGAGTTGCTACCATACCCTTGGCTTAGAGCAGCATGATATGGGAGATCACAAACGTGCTTTGGAGTCTCTACAGAAAGCGGCAGACATAAGATTAAATTTGCTTGGTGATCACAAAGACACGGCCTGCAGTTATTATACCCTTGGAGTAGTGCAGCGTGTCATGGGAGACTACGACAGAGCGTTGGTTTCTCTGCAGAAAGCTGCAGACATGTACAGAAATCTACTTGGTGATGACACAAACACGGCATGCAGCTATTATACCCTTGGTTTAGTGCAGCTTGAAAACAAAGACCCCAAACGTGCTTTCCTATCGCTTAAAAAAGCGGCAGACATCAGGCTTAATGTCCTTGGTGATCACAAAGACACGGCTTGTAGCTTCCACACCCTTGCTTTAGTGCAGCTTAACTTAGGAGATCACAAAGGAGCTTTAAAGTCTCAACAAAAAGCGGCAGATATAAGAACGAATCTTCTTGTTGATCACGAAGAAACGGCGTGCAGTTACCACCCTCTTGGTGGAGAACAGCGTGTCATGGAAGAAGATGAAAGAGCTAGGAGGCTTCAAGAAAGGTCCGAAGACTCAAGTATGGCTGGTAATAGCGACGAAATGGCATGTGCAGTGCAGCTGAACGAACGAACTTTGCGATATCTACAGAAAGCGACAGACATGAGATCTAATTTGTTTGATGATCAGAAAGACACAGCGTGCAGCTACCACAACCTTGGTATAATGCAGCTGGATAACGAGGACCACAAAGGAGCTTTACAATCTCTGCAGAAAGCGGCAGACATGAGATCACAACTGCTTGGGGATCACAAAGACACAGCGGATAGCTACCACAATCTTGGTATGGTGCGGCGTGTTATGGGAGACAACAATGGAGCTGTGGACGTTCTACAGAAAGCAGCTGACATAAGATCAAATCTGTTTGGCGATCACAAAGAGACAGCATGCAGCTATAACAGCCTTGGTGTAGTTCAGTTTGAAATGGGAGACCACAAAGGGGCTCTGGAGTCTCTACAGAACGCAGCCGACATGAACAGAAAACTGTTTGGTGATCACAAAGACACCGCGTGTTGCTACCACACCCTTGGCTTAGTGTACCACGTCATGGGAGACCATAAAAGAGCCTTAGAATCAGTTCAGAAGGCGGCAGACATGAGGCTGAATGTGCTTGGTAATAATGAAGACACGGCAAACAGTTACCAGACCCTCGGTGAACTGCAGCGTGTTATTGGAGACCAGAAAGGAGCTTTGGAATCTCTACAGAAAGCGGCAGATATGAGGCAGAATGTGCTTGGTGATCATAAAGACACGGCGAACAGTTACCAGTCACTCGGTGAACTGCAGCGCGTTATTGGTGATCAGAAAGGGGCTTTGAAGTCTCTACAAAAAGCGGTAGACATTAGATCAAATCTGCTTGGCGATCACAAAGAGACAGCATGCAGCTACCACACCCTTGGTGTAGTGCAGTTTGAAACAGGAGACCACAAAAGGGCTATGGAGTCTCTACAGAAAGCAGCAGACATGAAAAGAAAACTGCTTGGTGATCACAAAGACACGGCGTGTTGCTACCACACCCTTGGCTTAGTGTACCACGTCATGGGAGACCATAAAAAAGCCATAGAATCACTTCAGAAAGCGGCAGACATGAGGCTGAATGTGCTTGGTGATAATGAAGACACGGCAAACAGTTACGAGACCCTCGGTGAACTGCAGCGTGTTATTGGAGACCAGAAAGGAGCTTTGGAATCTCTACAGAAAGCGGCAGATATGAGGCTGAATGTGCTTGGTGATAATGAAGACACGGCCAACAGTTACGAGACCCTCGGTGAACTGCAGCGTGTTATTGGAGACCAGAAAGGTGCTTTGAAGTCTCTACAGAAAGCGGCAGATATGAGGCTGAATGTGCTTGGTGATCATAAAGACACGGCCAACAGTTATCAGACCCTCGGAGTGCTGCAGCGTGATATTGGAGACCAGAAAGGGGCTTTGGAATCTCTACAAAAAGCGGCAGATATTAACTCACATCTGCTTGGGCATCATGAAGATACGGCGTGTTGCTATTACATTCTTGGTGTAGGGCAGCGTGACATTGGAGACATAAATGGAGCTTCGGAATCTCTAGAGAAAGCGGCAGACATGAACTTAAATTTGTTAGGTGATCACAAAGACACCGCGTGCTGCTTCCACACCCTTGGCGTAGTGTATCACGTCATGGGAGACAATAAAAAAGCCATAGAATCACTTCAGAAAGCGGCAGACATGAGTCTGAATGTGCTTGGTAATAATAAAGAAACGGCAAACAGTTTCCAGACCCTCGGTGAACTGCAGCGTGTTATTGGAGACCAGGAAGGAGCTTTGGAATCTCTACAGAAAGCGGCAGATATGAGGCAGAATGTGCTTGGTGATCATAAAGACACGGCGAACAGTTACCAGTCACTCGGTGAACTGCAGCGCGTTATTGGTGATGAGAATGGGGCTTTGAAGTCTCTACAAAAAGCGGCAGACATTAGATCAAATCTGCTTGGCGATCACAAAGAGACAGCATGCAGCTACCACACCCTTGGTGTAGTGCTGTTTGAAACAGGAGACCACAAAGGAGCTCTGGAGTCTCTACAGAAAGCAGCAGACATGAACAGAAAACTGCTTGGTGATCACAAAGACGCCGCGTGTTGCTACCACACCCTTGGCTTAGTGTGCCGCGTCATGGGAGACCATAAAAAAGCCTTAGAATCACTTCAGAAAGCGGCAGACATGAGGCTGAATGTGCTTGGTAATAATGAAGACACGGCAAACAGTTACCAGACACTCGGTGAACTGCAGCGCATTACTGGAGACCAGAAAAGTGCTTTGAAATCTCTGCAGAAAGCGGCAGACATGAGGCTGAATGTGCTTGGTGATCATAAAGACACGGCCAACAGTTATCAGACCCTCGGTGTGCTGCAGCGTGATATTGGAGACCAGAAAGGAGCTTTGGAATCTCTACAAAAAGCGGCAGATATGAACTCACATCTGCTTGGGCATCATGAAGATACGGCGTATTGCTACTACATTCTTGGTGTAGTGCAGCGTGACATTGGAGACATAAATGGAGCTTCGGAATCTCTAAAGAAAGCGGCAGACATGAACTTAAATTTGTTAGGTGATCACAAAGACACCGCGTGTTGCTACCACACCCTTGGCGTCGTGTACCACGTCATGGGAGACCATAAAAATGCCTTAGAATCACTTCAGAAAGCGGCAGACATGAGGCTGAATGTGCTTGGTGATCATGAAGACACGGCGAACAGCTACCAAAATCTTGGTATGTTGCAGCGTGTCACGGGAGACAACGAAAGAGCTTTGGATTCTTTACAGAAAGCGGCAGACATGAACAGAAATACGCTTGGTGATCACGAAGACACGGCGGAAAGCTACCGTGAGCTTGGTCTAGTACAGCGTGAAATGGGAGACCGCAAAAGAGCTTTGGAGTCTCTACAGAAAGCGGCAGACGTATCATCGACTGTGCTTGGTGTTCACAAAGGCACGGCGTGCAGCTACTACAATCTTGGTGTAGTGCAGCTTGAAATGGAAGACCACAAAAGAGCATTGGAGTCTCTTCTGAAAGCCGCAGACATGACCTCATATCTGCTCGGTGATCACAGAGACACAGCGTGCAGCTGCCACTTTCTTGGCTTAGTGCAGGGTCACATGGGAGACTTAAGCGGAGCTTTGGAATCTCTGGAAAAAGCATGGCGAATAAGGAAAGAATTGTTTGGTGAAGATCACCCCGCTACCGCCGACAGTTTACAGCTCCTAAATCAAGCAAAGGTAGCTTTGAATCTACCCCGTAAGTGACACAGGCCAAGCCTAAGAACAGTTTTAAGAACTTGAAGCATTCCGTTTCAATATTTCTGACCAGCTTGCGATGCATTTAGATGACAGAAAGATCAGATAAAACCGTTTCATTTACCTTTTGGACACCATAGCACCATATCGCCTGCTACTGTCCCGGCTAAAATATCGTGTTTTCATGATTATAGCCAGGAGCTTGCTTTAAGCTTACTTTATTATCTTGAAATTGGAAGAAACCATCGCCAAAAATGATAGAAGCAAAGAAATATGAACTAAACAGACAAAATAACGGCTAGAAAAGTCAGAATTTCACAAGAATGGCAAGTTTGATTTCTTGACCGCCTGTCAATAAATCAAATTTCATGAACTGTAATCTACTTCAATCCTTGCAATCCTGCACTTTAGCTCCAAACTACGGCTTCTGTTTTGCTCTATAGAATCATTTTATCCAACTAAGTGGTATATTTGGTGGCATTTGGCGATATAACGTGGAAATAAGCTATGCGAAATTTTGCTATTTCGGCGGGACAGTCGGTTCATTGAAATCAGTCATTTCACTATGTACGTTTTATCCGAGTAAAAGTACAAAAATAAGGTCGTTACAAATGGAAATCGTTATACCCGTGTTTTTCGTTCGTGTGATAAAACTCAGCCCAGGTCTACTATTAGACATAATAAATTGCAAGGCTGATCTGATCGCGTAAAAATGTTGACTTTGCGAGACACCAATACGACAGAAACCGATAAGAGGGTCCTGAAGGGGTAAAATGGGAACTGGGATTGGCCTGTTTTTGCCCTGGGAAATGGGATTTGAGTCACTGGGACTGGGATTTGCTCACTGGGAATGGGAATAAAAACGTCGAAATGGGAATGGGACAGTTGTCTTTGAGCATGTCCAGTCAATGCTTAACTAGTCTTAACTAGTCTAGTAAATAATTCCCTTAGTTTGGCAAACATCAGAAAACTGTTAAAAGTGCCTATTTTACGCCAATTCTACGATAGGAATATCAGAATATTTTATTTTTCCCTTGTCTTGCGGTCAACGATATTTGTGTACAGCGGTGCAATCAAGCCAAAAAAGCTGAGCATGCATATTTACATGTTAAAAACAACATGGTGGGATGTCAGACTACCTGCAGGCGACAGGAATGTGAAGTGGCAGGAGAATACAGTAGAACCCCGCTAACTCGAACTGAGTGCGATTTCTCTTGGATTTGGCCCCATTTTTGAGTCATTTTTACTCGGATAACTCGAATTCCCCGCTAACTCGAACTATTTTTCGTTTCCCTTGGCCCAAATTTACCCCGATAACTCGGAACTCTGTTGTTATATGACTTCTCAAAATACAGTATCAAGAAAATAGGCTGCTTGTTTTCTAATTCTAACTTCGAACTGATCACGTATTTAACATTCTTTTTACATATTTAGTTGGACTGTAGTAATACACTACAAACTTCGTTTATATTGCAAAAACATGAACCCAAATGTTAAAGTTAGGGGCCGTCGACATATTCCCCTGTTCCGTCCGGTGGACGTTAAGCTCAGACCCCTCCCCCCCCCCCCCCCCCCCCCCCCCCCGCTCCTTAACATCCACTTATAGTATTGTACGTGTGCGTTTTTTATATTTTTGTATGCGCTTTTATAATAAAGATATTGAAAAGAACATATATTAAATCAACTGAAGCTTGTCTTCCGAAGAACGGAAGAAGATGACGAAGAAATACACCTTATTCATAAATGGCGGCCGATTTATTATTCTTTTGTATTTATTTTAATTGGCCTCACTAGCCTCGTTAGCATGTGCAAAATTCAAAAGAACTTATACTCTAAAATGAGGCTAGTGAGGCTAATTAAAATAAATACAAAAGAATAATAAATCGGCCGCCATTTATAAATAAGGTGTATTGTTTCGTGGATTTCATGTGACAATTGTGAGGCGTGGTACCACTGTAATTACGTACCAAATAGACTCCAAATACACACAACTTGCCAAGTGAGGACGAACTCATAGAGGAAATCAGCTGGGTTTGCCATCCATGCATTGATAATGACTAAAACGAGTATTTTTATCAACTTCAGTGGAAGCTAAAATATTGTCGTTTAAGTTTTTCTTGTGTTAAAACTGAATAGCTTAAGTGTCTCAAGATACAGTATTGTCGATTAGGACAATTTGGTGTTGAAATTTGAAAAAAAAATCACGGTTCACAAGCTGCCATACAAGGGGATGTGTCCCGGGATGTGTGCACAGATGTCGAATGTAACAGCCACGAACGCAAAATAGTTTAAAGTTGAGAACCTGTAACGTTCTGTTCCTGTTCTGTTCAAGCTCATGAACGCGATTGAGAGAGGACATCTGGTTTTGCATCAACTTTGTAAGAGACTTTGTGGGGAATTTTTTTTGTTTTCTATTGAACTATTTTAATATGTTCCACTTTATGTACTGAATTAAAACATAAAGTATTGAAACTATTTTCAGTTTTCTTAAAAAAAGACATCATTGTGTGAGTTTTGGCCTAAATGCCCCACACTAACGTCCAAAACTGGACTTCTTCTTACCCCCCCCCCCCCCCCCCCCCCCAAACGTCCGGTGGACGTTAAGCGGGGAGCAAGGGAATATGTCGACGGCCCCTTACACTTAGCTCGAAGTCATAATCTTTGGAATTTCTTCCATACGCAATTTTAGCGATGTTTATCACAAAAGTAGATACTAAAACTATGTTCACGCTATTTTTCACCAACCCTGATAACTCGAACCCCGGCTAACTCGATTCCCTTCAGAGTTCGAGTTAGCCGGGTTCTACTGATTTGCGGATGTGAATGGAAAAGAGCTGGTATGAAAAACACTGGGATTTTTCCTGAATTCTGCTAGTGGGAATGGGATTTGGAGGCTGAGAAATGGGATTTTGAAAAAAATTGGGCTGGGAAATGGGATTGGTACCCCCTCCCCCCCCCCCCCCCCCCCCCCTTTCAGGACCCTCCGATAAAGTAGGGTTGCGACCGTGGACAGCTGTTTCGTTCTTATTGGAACGACTGCAAGAATGCAAGCGCAAATAGATTACACAATGACCTGTTCACCATATTAGGTTCTGTACTTTGGAACTCACTTGTCACCCGAATAACGCGTGCAGATCAGCCTTGCAGTTTATTGTATGTTTGTTCATTTTTTTTTGGCTGATTAGGTCTCTTGCAGATCCTGCGTATCGTTACTGAGCAGCAGCATCGTTTGCGGTCCTTTGCATATTTTATTTTTATTTCTGTTATTAGAAATGCATGGTCGAGGCCGCAAGTTTAGTCTTAACATGATCTGGTTGTTTCATCATATCTGCTTTTTTCCGATAGTATCCGCTTTAAACTTGTTTGTTTTTGTAAAATAATGCACTTGTGAAGGATCAAGCACCATGTTTCGTTTCGGGGGAATCCAATCACAATAATTCATTGAGCTTTGTTTTTTTTTATTAGCGTTGACGTACATGAGCATATGACGTAGCTGATAGCGACTCCCGAAATAGGAACTGACAATTAGAATTGGCATCGCCATTTAGAGCACCTTATTGGCCGGAAAATAACAATCAAATAACACCCAGGAACTTTTCCAAAGATTTCCCAAATATGGTGCTTATTCTTCCCAATATTTATGGCGTTGCTGACTTGGTAATGCCTCAAAACCTGTGCATCAGTAGACAATACAAGACGCTGGGCATAACGGTTTAAATAAACGAAAATCTAGACAGTAAGAGGCACACACAACGCATCACGAAGCTCTCGGAACGCCTCACAGGATTGGCTGAGAGAACAATAGAACAAACAACAGAACAATGGACCCTAGCCCTGAAAACAATAGAGCTGCGTGATATACAGGTCCAATAAAATTAGAGGTTCTAAAGAGCTGCGTGGCAACTGCACACACCATCTCCACGGTAAAAAAATCTCCACGGTATGGCCAGTGTCAAGGCAACCTTTGATCATTACATACAGCTGTCTAAAGACGCCTTTGCTGCTCTTGGTGAAACCACTACCAAGATCGATGATGTGGGAAAGCTTGGTGAGAAAAACGTTCCCACTGCAAGGCTTCAACAGTTGGAAGAAGAATTGAGGAGAGAGAAGTTTAAGCAGATCGAAGATAATCAGCACCAAATTGAGTCTCAAGTAAAAGATGTGAAAACTGGAGTATCGTAAGTGAAGACAAAAGTGGAAGTTGTCGGATCAAACGTAAAAGATGTGGAAACTGAGGTAGCAGATGTGAAGACAAAAGTGCAAGATATCAGGGTGGACGTGAGAGATGTGAAAACTGGAGTAACAGAAATCAAGAAAAAAATACAAGATGTTGGGTCAGACGCGGAAAACGTAAAAACCAGGGTAACAGATTTAAAGACAAAAGTGCAAGATATCGGATCAGACGTGTACTATGTGAAAACGGGAGTAGCAGATGTTAGAAACAAAGTGCAAGTTGTTGGGTCAGATGTGAAAGATGTGAAAACTGAAGTAATGAATGTGAAGACAAAAGTCAAAGATGTTCGATCAGAAGTAAAAGACATGAATACTGGAGTAACAGATGTGAAGACCAAAGTGGAAGATGTTGAATCAGATGTGAAAGATGTGAGAACAGCTGTAGCAGATGTAAGGTCAAAAGTGAAAAATGTCGGGTCAGACGTGAAAGATGTGAAAACGGATGTAACAGAGGTGAAGACAAAAGTAACAGATGTGGAGTCAGACGTGAAAGGTGTAAAAAGAAGAGTTACAGAAATGAAGGCAAATGTGGACGATATCGGGTCAGGCGTGAACTGTGTGAAAACTGGAGAAACAGATTTGAAGACAAAAGTGCAAGATGTCGGGTCAAACGTGAAAGATGTGAAAACAGGAGTGACAGATGTTAAGACAAAAGTGCGAGATGTTGGGTCAGACGTGAGAGATGTGAAGACAAAAATCCAAGATGTCATGTCAGACGTGGAAAATGTAAAAAACAAGTGTGACCAAAGCGTTGTGTCTGATTTGAAAACAGTGCGTACGCCTTGTTGTTTTAGGCTGCGGCGAAGAACCTCCGATACACCTTTGATATAGGGTAAAACCGCGGTAGATTTAAAATCCTGCGTGGGTTCGTCCTTGACTGTTGGTCTTTTTGTCTTTGTGATCTTTTGTACAAACGACGAAGGATATCCGTTAGAAACAAGAATTGACGACAAGTGTTTCTTTTCTTTGGAGATTATTGATGGTCTAGTGATGAGGTGTCTGGCTCGGTCATACAGACATTGAACACTAACTGAGGATAGTGTGAATCATAGGCAAGGTATTGGTCAGTACGGGTGGGTTTCCTATATACACTGGTAGTGAGAATCTCTACAGAAAGCGGCAGACATAAACTTTAATCTTATCGGACATTATGAAGACAAGGCGAGTTGCTACCACACTCTTGGCTTAGTGCATCATGATATGGGAGATCACAAACGTGCTTTGGACTGTCTAAAGAAAGAAAGAATGCGGCAGACATAAGATTAAATGTGCTTGGTGATCACAAAGACATGGCCTGCAGGTTTTATACCCTTGGTGCAGTGCAGCGTGTCATGGGAGACTACGAAAGAGCGTTGGTTTCTTTGCAGAAAGCGGCAGAAATAGTAGTAGTAGTAGTAGTAGCAGTAGCAGTAGCAGTAGCAGTAGCAGTAGCAGTAGCAGTAGCAGTAGCAGTAGCAGTAGCAGTAGCAGTAGCAGTAGCAGTAGCAGTAGCAGTAGCAGTAGCAGTAGCAGTAGCAGTAGCAGTAGCAGTAGCAGTAGCAGTAGTAGCGGCGGCAGTGACATAAATTTATATGGTATAACTGAAAACTAGACCTATTTACACATCAAATTCATCATCATCATCAACATTATTTTTACTTATTACTTATTTTTGTATTGGTGTTATATGTTATTATTAATAGTTAAGGTGTGTGTATTTCTATATTATATACGACAGGTTCATTTGAGAATCTAGCATATGATCATCTGGCAGCAACCAACCAGCAACCTGTGGAAACAAATGAGACAGTGCTAGAGATTAACGTAACATATGCAAATAATGGCAGCAATTCAGATCTTAGCAAAGTTTCCAAAGTTGACCTTCAGCAACCACTCGGAGGTAGTAACGAAGAGCTACAGGGAGAAAAAGATCTAGAACAAATTACAGGTTTGTGTTAACAAAACTAATTTCTCTTTATTGGTATGCATGTGTTACCGAGTCGTTTAGTAATGTTTACTACATGAGCGGAAGTGTTGTATCGGCGAGTGCATGTATAGTGCCGATACAACACGGACGCGAATATAGTAAACAACTTGTGAAATTCACATTCACATGTAAATTAGTTACAACCACTCGTGAGTTGTATCTGGAATGCAAATTAGATACAACCACTAGTGGTTGTATCAAGATTGTATCGGTCTATACAGGGTAATCATGTGACTTAAATGGCTCATTTCCATTTGTTCGTACCATTATGAATTATTAATGAATTTTACAATATAATATACAAGTTTTTGTAAAAATTTAGTTCAATCTATAACATCAAGAAGGCTTATTTTAGCCAGCCTAAATATTGTGAAATATAATATCATGTCGTATCAGCTGTGCAGTAGTCCTCGAACATTTCTTTACGTTTTGTTTATCTGATTATGTAGTTACTTTTTCTATACCCTATTTTTATATCAGGTGACTTGCCAGTGGACATCAAAGACAGCTCACCATGGGAACACGCGAGCATTTCATCCAACATTGTTACCAGTGAAGGTGGTGTACTGGTTATAGACTGTGTCAAACTGGTTTGGCCCACAGGAGCTGTTGACAATGCTGTGTCTGTGAACATGACATTGGAGGATCCATCCAAGTACTATGGACTAGTAGTTCAAAAGGATCTTGAAAACGATGTTATGTTCGCTGCACCCATCATCAATCTTGAACCCAGCGGCCATTTCTTCAAGAAACCTTTGACACTGGTAACCAAGCTCAAAATGGAGAATTTCAAGTGGGACGATGTTTTCATTTTGCATGGTTCAAAGGCTAGAGACGGAAAGATCACCTGGCAAGACATCACTTTTAACTCAAAGATTGATGAGGCAAATGTAGAAGTGATCAATGAAATTGAACATTTCTCACTCGTTGCGGTTTTGGTAAGATTCAGCAGATCAACTCTGATTCGCACCAAAGAAATTATATCCAGACTCAACTTGATGGCATTTAATTACACATTGTCAGTGTTGCTGAACAAGTGCAGTCCTTCTTCAGTGCACGACGAACTTGCCCTCCTGTTCGTTAGCCAAGATGTCTACCATGAACAGTTCTACAGAGAGGACGAGACTTCTTCTGCTTTGATCCAACTCAAAAAAGAAGGATTCGTAGAGCTTCATGTACGTTCCATTACTAGGCAGGAAGAAAAGAGCATCTACAACAATGAAAACCTTCAAATCAATGTTCACCTTGGGGAGGACTACAACCTTGCTGACAGACAGCAGGAACAAACTAGTTTCACTGTACATTCGTGTGTTTGGTGGAACGCGGGGATGGTTATCAGACTTCCTCTCAAATGGAAAAAAGATGTCAGAAGTCTCTGCGGTAAGATCAGTGTACAAGGAGAGTACGGGCACACAAGCGAGAGACGTTTCAGCGAAGGAGGTGAGTTTGGTAGCTGCGACGTACTAACTATATGGTGATTGCGTTGAGGTTAACAACGAAGATCTGGGCATTGTTGAACAAGTTTATGTTATCGTCATGACGTAACAGGTTACCATAGTAACATTATAACCTGTTAAAGATACATTAATTTTGGCTGTAAATGCTTATAACTAAAACAAGAGCTCGATGACCGCCTTTTTTATTATCGAATTGTAATTAGCATGTTTTTAAAGATACGACTTTTTGCAAAGTTTGAAAAATTCTTGGGAAGCTAAGGAGTTCGGAGCCACGTTAAATTTTTGAACAGCAAAAATTGTAAGCATAGTGTGGTTACCTCACGACCATTTGTATTATTTTACAGATCGGTGTGGTTATGTAAGAAGCATACTGGGTGTAGAGGAAGCCATATTTAACCTTTATCCCATTGCTCAGCTGCTTAAGATGCCTGAAGAGTCAATGAATCAAGTCGCCAAGTGTTGGAAGGATGAGGACGAACAACTAAAACTAATTTTACAACACTGGTCGAAGAAGAATGATGTGGTAGAAGATCTTGCTGCTCTCAGGAAAGACCTAGAGAGCTTACAACAAAAAGGTTAGTTGTCGCAAGCCTTCGTTTTATATTCATTTATTTGCTTCTTATTGTGGAGCGATGGTCAAGTTATATAGCAGCTTCTGATATCGAGAGGTTTAGCTGTGAAGCTCTAGTCTCTGTCGTGGTGTTGTCGACTTGGTGAAGACAATGTACCCATTGTATCTCTTGACTTCATAAGGTATATAAATATGGAACGGATGAATGCTGGAGGAAACCTGTGCGGGTATAGTATTCAATTCAGGCCAGAATGGAATATGTAGCAATGCGCCAGTCGCTTTATTGGAACTGGAGATAAGCGGCGGCGCTGTAGGCCAATTGGTTTTACGTGCTGCGTGTGCACTAAGATTAAGGCTCACTTCAACAGTTTCCTATCTCTGACTTGGCCATTTTGTTGCGAACCCTTGGTAAATTGTCTTTTTTTTTATAGGTGAACGCTTGTTCGTTTGTCTGACGATGGAGTCACTTTGAGGTGTTGATCGTGACGTTTCGACCGCTATTACTGCTAGTTTTCATCAGGCGATGAATTGTATCATTGTATCACAATGTCGACGGCTTCTTACAACATCTCAATAATCAGCAGCCTATCATTCGTTTTACCAAGGCTAGTTTTTTCAATACTGCCGTCACAAGCTGGCAAATTAGTTATAAATTACAGCGCTATAACTTGCAAACGGGCATGGTGACCCCCTATTTTGATTTATTTTTCCGACGTACTAGATGTAATAAATAACTGTGCAAAGTTTTAGAAAATTTTCATTACAACTTCTTTTTCGATGGAACCACCTTAAGGACTCTGCATTGCGGAAACCAATCATGGTACATGAAGGCGTTCGTCATTGCGGGAGTTGACTGCACGTGTAGCCTGCACGCAGGCGTCTCCTATCTCCTTTTTCCGCGTGAAGCAAAGGAAATACTGTACAAAATCGTAACAGCGCAATCTTTGACGTCCTTAAAATGTCAGTAAAATTACTAAAGTAATAGATTTGTACATGTTTTCGCAGACATTTACTACTGTGTCGGTTTTGGTGGATCTTTGTAGCGGTACCTCAAAGACGTTCATTTTTATTTAATCCAAAAATACCACAGCCACTTGTACATCTTTGAAAATTGCTCTTCAGCATGTTGCTAAAAGGATGCACAAGGTTGCCTAGCAACTCGTCTTTTAATAAAATAGTGGCCTTGTAGTATGTATGTATGTGTGCAAGCGTGTGTGCGTATTTTGCGTGTAAGTGAGTGCAAATTTGTTTCTTTTCGCTAGTTTGTATGTGTATGTAACTGTAGCTGTATTTTGCAGAAAATCAATGAATAGTTGTCTTAAAAGAAACGTGTTGGTTCTGTTGGGACAAACCATTCCATCTTCAATCGGTCAGCTTTGCTTGGCAATGGAACACAACCGTACTCTTTCAGACTGTAATGCAGAGAGACTGCATTACAGAGAGAGTTTTGTAAATGAATAGTTTCACAGAGTTTCTTTCTTTTTATTATTTTGCTAGATTTGAGCAAAGAGCGGATCCTGGTTGACCAGCAACTTACCCTGACCGCAGACAAACAACCAGAAGACGGCAGCACCATACGAGAGAACAATGTTGCTTCGCGTGACATGCAAATTTTAATAAAGATGATGAATGAAACAAAACTCGCGTTAACCGTGAAACCAAAAGATTTAATTCTAAATGTGAAGAGGAAAGTTCAACAGTTGAACGAGTGTCCACCTGATCGACAACGTCTGATATTCGCTGGAAAGAAATTGGAAGACACCCACACGCTGAGTGACTACAATGTTCAGAATGGATCAACTCTAAGCTTGGTACAAAGACTTAGAGTTCCGGCCCCCTTGGAAGACGACGCCAGCTGAAAAGATCCTCAATTGAGGAAGAAGTCGAACCAAGTAATTTCATTAAGAACTGAACATGAAGGAAAACAAAAGTTCAAGACACCGAAGGTTTCCCACCACACCAACAACTTCCGTTTCTTTGCAAGCAGGACATAAGATCAAATGTGCTTGGCGATCACAAAGAGACAGCATGCAGCTACCACACCCTTGGTGTAGTGCAGTTTGAAATGGGAGACCACAAAGGAGCTCTGGAGTCTCTACAGAAAGCAGCAGACATGAACAGAAAACTGTTTGGTTGGTGATCACAAAGACACGGCGTGTTGCTACCACACCCTTGGATTAGTGTGCCACGTCATGGGAGACCATAAAAAAGCCTTAGAATCACTTCAGAAAGCGGCAGTCATGAGGCTGAATGTGCTTGGTAATAATGAAGACACGGCAAACAGTTACCAGACCATCGGTGACCTGCAGCGGATTACTGGAGACCAGATAAAGTGCTTTGAAATCTCTACAGAAAGCGGCAGATATGAGGCTGAATGTGCTTGGTAATCATAAAGACACGGCCAACAGTTATCAGACCCTCGGTATGCTGCAGCGTGATATTGGAGACCAGAAAGGAGCTTTGGAATCTCTACAAAAAGCGGCAGATATGAACTCACATCTGCTTGGGCATCATGAAGATACGGCGTGTTGCTACTACATTCTAGGTGTAGTGCAGCGTGACATTGGAGACATAAATGGAGCTTCGGAATCTCTAGAGAAAGCAGCAGATATGAACTTAAATCTCTTTGGTGATCACAAAGACACCGCGTGTTGCTACCACACCCTAGGCGTCATGGGAGACCATAAAAATGCCTTAGAATCACTTCAGAAAGCGGCAGACATGAGGCTGAATGTGCTTGGTGATCATAAAGACATGGCCAACAGCTACCAAAACCTTGGTATGTTGCAGCGTATCACGGGTGACAACGAAAGAGCTTTGCAATCTTTACAGAAAGCGGCAGACATGAACAGAAATACGCCTGGTGATCACGAAAACACGGCGGACAGCTTCTGTGAGCTTGGTCTAGTACAGCGTGAAATGGGAGACCGCAAAAGAGCTTTGGAGTCTCTACAGAAAGCGGCAGACGTAAGATCGACTGTGCTTGGTGTTCACAAAGGCACGGCGTGCAGCTACTACAATCTTGGTGTAGTGCAGCTTGAAATGGGAGACCACAAAAGAGCATTGGAGTCTCTTCTGAAAACCACAGACATGAACTCATATCTGCTCGGTGATCACAGAGACACAGCGTGCAGCTGCCACTTTCTTGGCTTAGTGCAGTTTCACATGAGAGACTTGAGTGGAGCTTTGGAATCTCTGGAAAAAGCTAACGAATAAGGAAAGAATTGTTTGGTGAAGATCACTCTGCTACTGCCGACAGTTTACAGCTCCTAAATCAAGTAAAGGGGAAGCTTTGAATCTACCCCGTTAGTGACACAGGCCGTGGCTAAGAACAGTTTTAAGAACTTGAAGCATTGTTTCAATATTTCTGACCAGCTTGCGATGCATTTAGATGACAGAAAGATCAGAAAAAACCGTTCCATTTACCTTTTGGACGCCTTAGCACCATATCGCCTGCCACTGTTCAGGCTGAAATATCGTGTTTTCATGATAATGGCTAGGAGCTTGCTTTAAGCTTACTTTATTATCTTGAAATTGGAAGAAACCATCACCAAAAGTGAAAAAAGCAAAGAAATATGAACTAAACAGACAAAATAACGGCTAGAAAAGTCAATATTTCACAAGAATGGCAAGTTTGATTTCTTGACTGCCTGTCAATAAATCAAATTTCATGAACTGTAATCCACTTTAATCCTTGCAATCCTGCACTTTATGTTCAAAATAACTACGGCTTCTGTTTTGCTCTATAGAATAGTTTTTATTCATCTAAGTTGTATATTTGGTGGCATTTGGCGATTTTACGTGAAAATAAGCAATTATTAGTGAAAGCAAAATTTTGCTAATTCGGCGGGACAGTGTTCATTGAAATCAGTCATTTCACTATGTATGTTTTATCCGAGTAAAAGTACAAAAATAAGTCGTTACAAATGGAACTCGTTATACCCGTGTTTTTCGTTCGTGTGATAAAACTCAGCCCAAGTCTTCTATTAGACATATAATAAACTGTAAGGCTGATCTGACTACGTAAAAAAGTTGACTTTGTGAGACACCAATTCGACAGAAAACGAAAAGTAGGGTTGCAACCGTGAGGCAAACTAAAAGACGACTGCAAGCATGCAGTCGCAAATAGATTACACAATGACCCGTTCACCATATCAGGTTTCGTACTTTGGAACTCACTTGTCGCCCGAATCACGCGTGCAGATCAGCCTTGCGGTTTATTGTATGTTTGTTCATTTTTTTTTTTGGCTGATTAGGTCTCTTGCAGATCCTACGTATCGTTACTAAGCAGCATTATCGTTTGCGGTCCTTTGCAGATTTTATTTTTATTTCTGTTATTAGAAATGGTCGAGGCCGCAAGTTTAGTTTAATATGATTTGGTTGTTCCCTCCTATCTGTTTTTTTTTTTCCGATAGTATCCGCTTTAAACTTGTTTGTTTTTGTAAAATAATGCACTGGTGAAGGATCAAGCACCACGTTTTGTTTCGGGGGAATCCAATCACAATAATTCATTGAGCCTTGTTTTTTATTATCGGCGTTGACGTACGTAAGCACATTGTAATGGCGTTATTGGAAGAAGGACCTGGATCGAACGTCCGGGATACCCGCAAGATCTAGTAGCGGGAACTCTGCTATAAAAGACGTAATGTATTCGTAGTTAGGTACGATGACCGATGTAGAAAAGAGACAACTTGTACGAGCAGGCCGAATGTCCTACTACGAACTGACAACATTAAACACATGATGTAGGTAATAGCGACTCCCGAAATAGGAACTGACAATTAGAATTGGCATCGCCATTTAAAGCATCTAATTGAACAACAACAACAATCAAATAACACTCAGGAACTTTACCAAAGATTTCCCAAATATGGTGCTTATTCTTCCGAATATTTATGGCGTTGCTGACTTGTAATGCCTCAAAACCTGTGCAGCAGGAGACAATACAAGACGCAGCGCATATCTGTTGAAATAAACGAAAATCTTAACAGCCGGAGGCGCACACACCATCTCCACGGCATGGCCAAAACCTTACGCATGCGCAAAGCACCGGGTGATATTTCTGTGCGCATGCGTAAGGTACTGGCCAAACCGCGGTAGACTCCTTTTTAAAGGTATTGGATAAAACAATCGGTCAGCGGATTCACAGCCGGTTTTCCCGCGGGATTTGTCAACCGTGGGAATGTGTGCCTCTTCGCTGTTTTTAGTTTTTTGACTGTGTAGCACTGTCGATCATGGCATGACATTCAAATTGCATTTATATTATCAAATTTTAAGTCCACTGTGGTTTCTTTATTTGGCCTTAGCAGTTAGCCGGCCTTAAAGTCCCAGGTTATAGCGTATGTTTACTCAAATGTCCTCGAAACTAAACTTTCAAAAAAACATTTAATCTGATGTTCTAAAAATGTAAGTACGAGAGGTTTTCCCGCGGGATTTGTGAACTGCGGGAATATGTGCCCCTTTGCTGTCTTTAGTTGTTTGACTGTGTAGGGTATGACATTCAAATTGCATTTATATTATCAAAAGTTTTAAGCCCACAGTAGTTTTTCTATTTAGCCTTAGCAGTTAACCGGCCTTATAGTCTCAGGTTAAAGTGTATGTTTACAAAAATGGCCTCGAAACTAAATAGTACTTTCAAAATAACATTTATAATCTGACGTTCTTCAAATGTAACTGCGAAAACAAAAGGCGTAGCAAGAAGGACATTTATGTGTGTAAGTTTCATTGGGACTTACATTACCCATATTAAAGGACGGTTTCACAATTCAAGAAGAAGTTCAACTGAGCAAGTAACCTTGGACGACAATTTAAAGGGGTATTGTCACGCAGATTTTGCTGTGTTTTGGTCAAAATACACTAAATATACGACAAAGTACCTTTGCCCAAACATAAAATTGCTTTTAGAACACCAAGAAGATAATATCAAGTGATTTCTTCAAGGAAGAATAAACCATAATAAGTTTTTCTGCGATTTTTCCACGACTCTTGGGAGGAACTTGAAAAAATTGGCCAATTTTTTCAAGTTGCAATCCATTTCCATCCTGGCCATCCGCAGCCAAAGATAACGAATAGTAGTTTCTGTACACTGGTAGAGTATTTGTTAACAAAACTGGACCATTATTTTAAGGTTTCCATTGAAACAAATACGTTTTTTGGCTTTTCAAAGTGATACTAAAAACAGGTGACAGTGTCCCTTTCAGCGTTGTGGACAAATATTTATCTTCAGTTGATAGCTGAATATTGGATAACTCTCGGACACCTTTAGCTTTGTCTGAGCAATAAACCAAGTTAATCGTTGTATGCGCGGTTGTTGCTGCTTTTCGATTGGCTGGCAAGTTTGGAAAGCCAGAAAAGGTTGTCAAAAATATGATCGAACGGCGGAACAGAGCCTATTTATACGCAGTTATTGATAGACACGTTTGGGAAAACATTTTTACTGAACTGCTTTTAGCAGAACGGTTTTGTAGTCATCGGGGAAAGAGGAGCTGCTAAATTAATTAATGGATGATTCAGCCTCATTTCCATGCCTAGTCGTCCTTAGCGCGTAACAGGATGTGACGTCAATCGAGCTGATTGGGAAGAGCAGAAAAGCTCTCTTTGTTCGATAAGGACGCTGTTGAGGCCTGGAAACGAGCTTGGGATAACAATCTGCCCCCTCCCTCTCCCCCCTAAAAAATAAAAAAATCAGGAACCAAAAGCTATGCGATGGATGTATTTACCAACAAAGAATATTTTTATTTTTAATTTATTTTTAATGATTTTACCTGAACGCTAAGCAATAAAATCACAAATCGGACGGGATGGCTTTCCAGGCTACAGCGGACTACACCGCCTTTTAAGAGAAGCTGAATTTTTAAAATAGTTCTCGCGCTCGAAATGTTTTCGGGAGTTTTAAAAAACACAGCTCTCAGTGGTCAGGGGTTAGTCTGGAAGAGCACAGAATTGTTTGCCTTATTTGGTTAAGGTGTTTTTAAAAAGCATTTGTAAACTTGATAAGAAATAAATCACAAACAGCGGTGATAAACATGGTAAACCAATGCATTTTTATAATAAACTTGACGTTTCGTATGCTAAGCGACATACATTTTCAAAAGTAACCGTTACTGAACAGTGTTTGAAAACTGTTTATATATCGAAGTAGGGGTCTGGAACCAAGATTAAGAAAAACAATCTTAACAGTAATTTAATAGTACGGACTGTCAGTCCTAAGAAGATACAGCTAATAAAGCATCAGCTTCTCACTGCTGACGTTAACATTTAAGGAAGGCTGTAGTTCTTGAATCAGCAAAGTCTCCTTGAATTTTCCGTGAAAGTCCGTTTTGCCGGACGCTAAAATATCAAAATGATCCCAATTAACGTTGTGACCAGTGATTTTGATATGATCAGCAATGGCTGATGTATGGTCACTTTTAGTGAGGGCCTCGAGGGTCGAGAGTCTTATCAAGTTACGATGGCCTAAGGACAAGAGTTTATTTGTAAACTTAATAACTGAAATCAACAATACAGGGGAGTGGGGGTAGTTGGGAGAAACTTGTTTAGCTTAAATTTTGAGGAAATCCTGGATTAAGCTAGCTTATAACAATCCAAGTGTAATCACTTGAAAAAACAGCAGCTGATTGAAGCCGGATCTACACTTGAACCCTATGACATGAATTGACGCGATGAAAGGCTGCGGTTTTTGGGAAAAATCCGAATCGGCCGGCCGAATTCTTGAATCCAAAAATGATTTTTTTTTTACTAAAAACCAAACACAGGTCATGAATCCGTTGAATCCATACTTCGGTGAGATTCTTCTGATGAAATCTAAATCCGGAGCTTTAGATTTTTTTTGAGGGGGGGAGGGGGGGGGGGGGGGGAATGGATTCGAAATAAGAATATCTGACCAGCGGTCTTTCGTGCAACTTTACTCGTTTCGTTCGCTGTTTTGCTTCTTTCAAGATTTCATATCATGGTCAATTCAGATAAGATTTTAATGCACATACTTTGAAAATTATTTGTTGAAGCAGAGAGAAAAACACAAGCGAGTCAAATTAGGTTCATTTACATACCAACGTTTTGGATTTTTTTCGTTTTTTTTTGGTCACATGAAGAATCCATATGATATATGAGATCACAAATCCAATTTAGGATTCTCCTCAAAAAAGCACAGCTTTAATCTTTGTTATTAGCTGTATTTTTGTTATCGCATTTACACTTTTTCTACCCTATCTTGTTTTCCATCGTTTATTCTTATCAGCCAATCATGTATCTACATTGTATTTTTTATTTTTAAATTTTATAACCGTTTGTTTCATTTTTACTTAGCTTTTTGCCAGCCCTTGATGAAGGTTAGTTTTTGTCTAACCGAAATATTGGGCAATACTGAAAACATTTTTAGCTTTTCGACCAGCCCTGCATTTTGGTTAAAGTTTGTATAACAATCCCACTTTTTGAGTAGCCTTTCTGGGGATTTTTCTCGCCAGTAGCTTGCTCCATAGCTACAAGCGGTCACAGCAACCTCCTCTTCTCGACTCTCCATGCGCGCGGATTTCTCACGCGGGAAGCAAAACTCATCAAATACGTTTTATTATCACCGCGTTGAATTGCAAAAAGAAGGGGCGGCCGTTGTTTATTTTTTCTCTCGCGCGAGTTGCGCGTGATTTCTGAGGTCCCGTCCACACTAATGCGTTTTCGTTTGAAAACGCATACTTTGTTATGCGTTTTTACCGATCGTCCACACTAAAACGATCAAAAACGGAGAATGAAATCGATGAAAACGGAGGTTTTCGAAAACGCGTTTCAAAGTGGAGACTTTTGAAAACGCAGGTCTATCGTTTTAGTGCGGACGGCAAAAACGGAGCTTTTCAAAAACGCTTACGTCACAACTAGTAACGCATAGTATTGCTGACGCTATTGGAGAATGCGTATTGAACAGAACAACGTCCGAGCAGAGCCTGGTGATGAAAACGCATCTTTTTTTCAGCTCCTAGTGTGGACGCAAATCTTTTTATCCGTTTTCGGGGAACCATAAACGGAGGTTTTCAAAAACGCATTAGTGTGGACGGGACCTGAGGATTGCCCTTGTGCGGTCTCCTTTCCTGCGGCTAAATTACTGTTGTAATCTCTCTTAAACCTCTACAAAGAGCTTAAGAAATTTGGCAGGTTGAATGTGTCCAATTAAGGGGGGAAAATGAGATTTGAGGTTTATTTTCGGCTTATTTCATCCTCTTATCGGATGTCAGAAAGAATCGAAACTTTTTCAGAGCTTGAAAGAAGTGTCTGGCAAGGATCACTTGTATTTTACTTTTACAAAAAATATGGAAAAAATATGGACAAACTCGCATACAGAAGCAGAAACGCGCAGTCAGTTCATAATCTTAATGTTATTGCATTTCATTACCGTAAGCGGCCAGCTGCAGTAATGGACACTTTTTCTGCTTCAAATGATTTTCATTTTCCGTGACAAAGTACTTTGGAAATTTACCTACAATAGCTTGTCTCAGGAGCATTCAATAGTTATTGCATTGTTTTATTTTCATTTCCCGTGAGAACGTTCTTTGGGAATTTAGCTCGCTCCCACTCCTGTCCTCTCTGACAGCTTGTTGGCAGAGAAAAGGAAGCTGGTTGACCTCAAGTCATCTGATCAAGTGATCAAGCTACGACTGGATAAACTTAACTTTGACTGAATTCTTTGGGTTATCAATTAATGGTTTAAACACCTTGGAAAATATGTACTCGGTGAAATATTTGCGACACTCTTTCATGTTTATCGAAGATGTCATCTGCAAACTGGTCATGCCCGTATAAAGACTGACAAGGTAAATTGTAAAAAGTTCAACTAATTTATTTTTGGCAGACAGTTGCAAAAACTGTTGACAGTCTTAGAATATGTGTGAAGATGACCGGAAACGAGATCTCGAATAACTTCTTTGTCGCTATAGAAACATTTGTACAGACGCACCGAGACATGACAAATCTGCTAAGCTTATTGGCCAAAGACGTTTGGACAATGAATTGAAAAGCCTGATAAATCAATAGTGACTTCAATTCACTGTCACGTCATTTGCGTAGATTATCCGGATGGCTGGGCAAAGGAATGTATTTTTATCAGATCTGTTGCTATAAATCTTTCGTTTATTTCGATAGCAATAACTTCAGTTGTCATCCGTCAAGTTGCAGTGACACCGGAAATATCTGAAATTTGTGCTTTTGGCGTGAATTTTTCGTGTCTCAAAACACGCAACAGAGCGCGTCAGAGTCACTCACGCTAGATACTTTTCAAGCAACAGCTACGTTTGTCTGAATGGGCGAAAGCAACGGTGTGCAAACAAAGAGTTGTATTTCGCGTACAAAGTGAACCTCCAACGATTTTTAAAAATGTCTAGATCGGGTGGAAGAAAAAACAGAGGTGGTCAAGTTTTCGATGACAACAGCAACGAAATGCCAAACCCCAATCTGCTAAGCCCGAATTCCTCGATGAAAAGCCTCGATATTTCGTCTGCTTCAGACAACGAGTCGTGGGCCTCTGAAGATTCATACCCCGAGGAATTATCACCTCCCCCAGTTAAGTGGAAATCAGAAATTCCTTGGACACCCGATCGCCGGCGAAGCTCGATCAAAAAGCCACAATTTCAGCTCGATCCAGTGGCCGTTCAGTTGAACGAATTCTACGAGAATCGGGTGAGGATAAGTCTAGAGCGCAAAGAAATCTGCGAAGAAATCGCCTACAACACAGTGCATAAATGCTTTCGCAAAATCCAAATGGTAGATAACAGATTCCGCGCTAATAGCTTAGTGTCGCAAGGTATACCGTACGATGGTCTGCAGGCTGAAGAACCCATTCAAATGGACATGTTGGTGCAGCTATCTCCGGGCACGAGCTCTGCAATGTACACCGCGTGCGATGAACGCACGGGCGGAATACGCGTGCAACCGAGCTCAGAAGACTACAGCGTCTGGGACGACTGCATCACGACCAATGGCTTCTTATCAGCTGGACAGATCAACTCGCTCTTGCGACGGTACGTCAAGAAGGCTGTAAAAGTTTTGAACATTCACATCAAAGATGGACGCGCGGAGAAACTACCGAAGCACTTGAGCAGCATATCGGTTGAGAAAGGCCCTGTAATTCGATTAACCATCAACAAAGACATTTCTGTTGATATTCTTCCCGCGTTCGTTATTCCCGATTCTCGGTCCGATCCTTCACGCAGGGACTGTCCATCATCTTCACACGTGGTCTGCAAGCCTCACGTCCAAAACGAGATGATCTGGCGACTCTCGTTTTACGTGGCGGAAAAAAATCGTATCCGAGCACTTAGCGAAGGCTGTCGCGTTCAGCTCCTGCGGATTCTAACAGAAATCCGCGACAACGAAGATCAACTCAAGAAACTTTCATCCTACCACGTCAAGACCCTGCTCTTCCATGAATCCGACAAATATCCCGACTTTCATGAATGGAGCGCCGACAAAACGACGCAGCGTTTTTTCGGTCTCTTAGAGCGTCTCAAGAAAGCGTTAAAAGACGGCAACCTACCACACTACTTTATGCAGCCGCCTGACTTTAAACCGGTGAATTTATTCGCCGATCTGGATGGGAAAACTTTGTCGGACATGTTAGATGTTGTTGAGGATATTATGGCGAATCCAATGGACATCCTTAGCACTGTTGGACGAGAGAGAAGACAGACGATGTGGCCCTGGGAAATGGGGCTGTTTTTGCCCGCGGGACTGGCCTCGTAAAGCGAGTAAGTTTCTTGTCTTAAAATGCGGTCTCTTTTAAACCGCGTGTTATATTCCGAGTCCTGTTTTTTGCGAACCGTTGTGGCAATTGTTTTCTTAATCTTTTCCCAAATAAGAGTATCACAATACTTTGTTTTAATATTTTTTTCTTAAATTACTACTTGAGAAGTTTTGAAAAATAAAAAAAAAACACATAAGGAAAACATTACTGCCGGGGGAACAGAATAGCTTAAAATGTTTTTTCTTTCACGCATAAACGCCGGGATAGACAGAAATGTTAAACCACTTTGCTCTTGAATAACATCTTATATTGGATTTCATTTTAAAATAATCGCATTTAGAAATATAGCCCTGGATATAACTTTGTTTTGATTTAGGAGGGAAAACGTACTTTTAAAGAGAGTAACGTTTGAATTTCAAGGATTAGACATATTAAGTGCACCAAAAAGAGAATAGAAATTCAACGTCCGTATTGAAAGTAGGACAATACACGAGTCGTACTATTTTGTTTTAGAACACCTTCCATTTATATTTTCTCAAAATCGATTTACGGCTTTATACAATAATAAACTGACAATAGTTTCTTTGACAATTCATTAGTTTTGCTGCAGTGTTGATATTAGTCAAGTTTGTTTGTAATTTTAATCCATCCATTGAATTGCCATTGTCGAATGTGTACGAAATTCTTCAGCTTACAAAAAGGAGCTTAGGTTTTTCGAAAATGGCTTTTGAAGGTGCACGATATATTTTTTTTACGTTGTTTTGTTTTCACAATGAAAAGCATGCGAAGAAGCAAAAAGGTTTATCGACATTTGATAGTCGGAAAACATTAGCACTCAATCTAACATCAGATAGCAATTTTTTTCTGCAGTCATAAATGGTAAAGAATTCGCAAAATTTTGATACACACCTTGCTAACCCCTGGCACCTATTTGCACCAGAGCAAAAAAATAGTTTTAAAATTCTATATTTGGTAAATTATGAGAAACAAACAATGCCACAGGAAAAATACTGCTCAGTAGCGTTCATTTGAATTATGGTCATACTTTATGATTTCATCCACAGACTCAAACTTTAAAACCGTATCACATGAGCTTAGCGGCGGTTTGGCTGCTATTTTTTGCCCTGTGTGCAATTTGACCTCTCTATCGCTTGAAACAACACAGGAGCCGTAAAAGAAAATAACTCTTTGGTTCGACGCGACGGTCGTAAAGCTATTAAAGCCGATCACGGCAGCCATTGAACTATATTTTTAAGCAAACACTTTTTTTATTGCTTGTGACCTCAAAACTACCTATCAGAATATTGCCTTGATTTCAAATTTCTTGTTAAATTAATCTATAAAAATACGTGCTTGATTAGCAATTAGGATGTACTGCGATATTAAATTGAACAATTAGAAAAACAATTATGATAGTGGTTAAGGATCAGGTGTTTTTGTCATCATTGCAGACTTTATAAAACTTGTTTTTCTTATCTATTTCAGTTGTTTTTTCATTTATCTAGCGTTGATTGCAATTTAAAATTTCCTTATTTCGTAATTTTAAATGTACAACAACAGAGAAACCCCTTTAGCACCCATCGAGATGATGAATGATTTGCTGGGTGTTGTTAAAAAACTACTCAGACCGTATCAATTCGCAGATATTTCAAAATGTCACTCCTGTCAAGTAATCATGGCCGACTGTAGTTACGTTTTATATTATATTGCAGCTTGCATGAAAAGTAATATCAGTATTCAGACGCGATTGGTGCAATATTTTTAGTTTGCTAAGCAAACAAACTGAAGAACAGAAATAAATGGCATTAAAATTTCTGACATAGTTGGCATACTGACAGTTGTCTAATTTAGAATTCAAAGAATGCAATTCGCTTCCAAACCCTTCAAATTTGGGCAAAGGTTATGTTCAAGAAGCAGTTATCTTTTTTTATCTTTTCATCGTGTCACTGCTTTGAAACTGCCGACCCGCAGTTTCGCTACAAAGTCGTTTCGTAGTCACGCAATCTACACCAAGCGTGACGCCAACTCTCTTTCTGTTTGTTTTGATGAACAAGGTGGTTTAAGTTTTGAGACTGTGAATAAAATCCTAAAGTGTGACTATTCAAATGGAATCTACTGAGCAGTACTTTCCTGTGGCTCTGTTTATTATGCCGTACAAGGTGGTTCTAACTTTTGAGTCTGTGGATGAAATCCTTAAGTGTGACTATTCAAATGGAATCGACTGAGCAGTACTTTCCTGTGGTGCTGTTTATTATGCTGTACAAGGTGGTGAGTCTGTGGATGAAATCCTAAAGTATGTTTATTCAAATGAAAGCTACTAACTCAGTAGTACTTTCCTGTGGTACTGTTTATTATGCTGTACAAGGTGGTTCTATCTTTGGAGTCTGTGGATGAAATCCTACGGTGTGACCATTCAAATGAAAGCTACTGAATAATATCTTTCTGTGATACTGTTTATATAATGCACAAAATGTTTTAGCCTACAAGTCTGTGGATATGACCAATTTTTTATTAATATTTAATCTCAACAGCTCTAAGAGCATTGGGTGCTCATTGTGACCAATTGAACAGTACATTCTTGTGAAACTGTTCACAATGTTGCACAAGGTGCTTTACTTAGAGCGTTATTACAATTTAACAAAAAATGTTCTTGTATTTTTTAATTATCTTTCAGAACCGCGCTTACAACTCCTGCCTCAATTCGGTAGTGACACAAACGATGGAATGAAAGCCTCAATCCAGGCAAAGAGCTGCCATGCTGTCATTCTGAAAACGGAGTTCACAAAGAATTTGACTGCACATGGACAATTTGTAGAGAAAACCAATTAATAAGAAATGTCTTGTCACAGACATTATATGTAGCAAAGTAGCAATTATTGTCTGGATGCTGTTTTCTTGGCAGGCAGTTTAATAGTTGTGCCAGAAATGACGCGATAGTGCAGAAGACATGTGGTGTCACAGACTAAAGTGAACAGCATAACAAAGACATTACTTAATTAATTTAAAACCCTTTTTAGTTGCTCTTTTAGCCATATGTTTTGCGTTTCTTTACCCTTTCACTACAGCTTAAATAATGGAGGCGTGCAGTGTAGTTCTAACTTTTGAGTCTGTTGACGAAATTCTTTGGTGTAACCATTTAAATAAAACCTCTCCCGATCAGTAGTACTTTTGCATGGTACAACAATTGTTTGACAATATTTTACAAAATACAATAATTTGGGGATTTTTCTTGAATTTTGATTTTTGGCCCTCTAAGAAGTTTTAACCCTTAATAGATATACACAATTTAGTTACGTTTCCCAAAAAGAGTTGCACTAAGTTGGTGAATGGCAAATTAAGACAATTTTAGATAGCTTGCCAAACTAATCTTCATTTTATTTAAACCAGAATATAGTTTTCATTTACTGATACAGTTTAAACCTAGTTTAAGATTTGTAAAATTTAAATATTTTTTCTTTCTTGCATTGAATTAAAGTCATGTACAGACAAACTAGTGTTTCTGTCATGAAATAAATTATTATGGGAGACCAAATAAATATTGTTTTCTTGTTATATCATTTCTGGTCTCTGTGGTATACACATGTTGTAATGAACTTGCTGATTCCAAAAGTCAGGTCCTTTCCACCCACACCACCCCTGAAAGGAAACAAATGCTTGTAAATTTGGTGCAGTATGGGAGCCGAGGGGTAGGTGGTTGGAGAGGGGGATTGGTTGAGTATGGTGATCTTGTAGGCTTAGGCTATGTCAAGTTATGTAGCATAAAATGACCAAGTGTATTACCCTTCTTCCAACCAGAAGTATGCCCCTTCCTTCCAAAGCCATTAATAATTCATGACGAAAACACAAAGATAATTGGGTGTTTCTTGGTGTTGCGGAAGCCATTGTTCGTTAGCTCTTGTATTGTGGTGTGGGTATTGTTCAGTGTCTTTTGAATCTTTTGTTTTGCGTCATTTGGTGATCACACCTTCCGCAACACCAAGAAACTACCAGAAAATCACTACCGTGAAGGAGGTTTAGCCTGCGTAGCAGGCGTCGGGGAGAAGGGAACTGGGGAGAGGGAAAGGACGCCTGCAATAAAGACCCCCATTTGTTCATTTCTGCGGACGCTGACGGCCGCAAATTCTGATTGGCTAATTCGCGCTGGGTCGTAAACATAGTAAATTTCCGCGTGAAGTCATCCATGCGTAAAAGCGCGTGCTAGTTTCTGATTGGTGAACGTATTGACAGTTGACGTAATTCGATTACAGGTTTGGATACCCGGTCTTAATTTGCATAGATTTTGGCGATTTTATTCCTTCGTTTTCTCTGCATTTAATGATCAGTTTGCGAAGCTACATCAAACACTCGAAAGAGTGTTTCATCAGGTATCCAAACACCTTGAAGTAGGTTTAGAAAACTCGGCTATGCCCCATTTTCCAACCCACTTCTCGGTGTTTGAAATTCCTGACGAAATACTCTTCCTCGTGTTTGGTGTATTACTTCCCTCACTTTCCCCTTCAAACCAGGAATGCTCTTGACATTATTAGACCTCATTATATTTTAACAAAATCAGCCCTTAGTGTCTCATCCAATTGCACTACAATGTACTTGGGCAAGCCAATGTCAAGAAGAATTAAGTTTGAAAAGAAAAAGTCATCTCTGATACCCAAAAGGCCGATGTGTTGTGTTTCTACTCAGTGCTTAGTGTTTTTGCAAAAGAAGTAATACCCCTTTCACTCGGAGAGTCAATTATGGAGACATGTAGTATAGTTCTAACTTTTGAGTCTGTGGATGAAATCCTATGGTGTGACCATTCAAATGAAACCTCTTCAGCAGTACTTTTGCATGGTACCATTTGTTCTAACTTTTGAGTCTGTGGATGAAATCCTATAGTGTGACTATTCAAATGAAACCTCTTCAGCAGTACTTTTGCATGGTACCATTTGTTCTAACTTTTGAGTCTGTGGATGAAATCCTATAGTGTGACTATTCAAATGAAACCTCTTCAGCAGTACTTTTGCATGGTACCATTTGTTCTAACTTTTGAGTCTGTGGATGAAATCCTATGGTGTGACCATTCAAATGAAACCTCTTCAGCAGGACTTTTGCATGGTACCATTTGTTTTTTAATGTGTTACAAAATTAAAATTGGGATTTTTCTTGAATTTTGATGTTTGGCACTCTTAGGAGTTAACCCTTTAATTGCGGAATTTCACTCAAAACACGCTTTTTGGGGTTAAAAAAGTGGGTTTTCGTGGATTTTTTGGCCAAATTGGATGTTTCCTGCACTAAAAATGCGTATTTGTGAACGGGGGCAAGGTGTTTAATATATAGTTTCTGAGTGTAAACGATCAATTTTATCTTTGGTGCAGGTGTAAACCGATACATGTACTTTAGACTAAAAAAAAAAGAGTTTTCCCATTGATTTTTTATCCTTCTCTCTTTTCCTTTCATCTTTCCGTCCCTTTCTTTACTTGCTATCTTCAGCTATTTATACACTTTCTTTCAGCTGGAAAAGTTTTGGCCCAACCTTTTAAGGAACCCGAGAAATGAATCTGGAAGAATGTCTGGTGTGTGAGCCAAATTTGGCACTGATTTTGCAACAAAAATTTAACAGGTTTTTCCTCCATAACTCCGGAAGAATTTGACCGATTCCCAAAATTGACACATGAATGCAAAGATCTATCCAATCTGCATCAACTGCATGTCAAAGTTAACTTGTGACATGTGAATTGATGATGTCACAATGGCTTCCATGTGTAAAACCCCAAAACCGGTAAATATCGGGGTTTAGCATGCAAAGGGTAAAAGGGTTAATTTAGTTTGATGACTGACCTTGTCCAATATGACTTTGAGATCTTCCCCACCAGTATAATGTGGATCAAGGATTAAAAATCTGTAAAATAAAAGGCAGTGGAATTTTACAAAATTTTTAAAAGAAAAACACACCCACGTTAGGTCAATTTATACAGTACAACATTTGCTTAATATAAACTGTCACATAAAACGTTCTAGCTTGCAGCATGAAAAACTGCATAATCACTGCTACAAAGTGTACTGAGGTTTTAATCATATTGAATTTTGTCCAAAGGGGCTATGTCACCTTTTTAAAACATCATTTTTGCATAATGTTTGCAAACATGATTATTATAGTGGTCCAGTTGGGTTTAAAAATATGTTACTAGTGCAAACTATAAAGAAATGTCTTTGGCTGCAGATGGAAATTGATTGCAACTTGGTTTTGGCTTGTGTCTTGGAAAACATGCTAAAAACTGATTATGGTCTGTCTGTTCTTCCTTTGAGAATTCAATTAATATCTTCCTCTTGGTGTTCTATAAGCATTCCATGTATGACAAAGATACTTAGTTCTAACAGCTGTAATATTGTACTGACCTTATGTCGCCAGTCTGATCATTAAAATCCACTCCTAATATGGTGTGCGCTAAAACACCACCACCTACAAATAAAATATATGTAGAATCATCATCATTATCATCATCATCATCATCATCATCATAAACCTTTTACCTGGGAAAAATTAGGTTCTTAAAGGGGCAATATCACAAATTTTAGTATCACTTTAAGGAGCCAACATGAACATATTAATTTTGTGTCAGAAAAAATAGTGTTTGGTTTTGCTAGCAATCAGTATACTAGGGCACAGAAATCATTATTAATTGCCTAAGGCTGCAGATGGCTTAAGGATGGGATTGGATTTTAACTTGAAAAAAAAATGGTTATGGTTTGTTCGCCTTTTGAGCAATCATTTGAAATATTCCCGTAAGTGCTCTTACATTATATGGCGTTCAAGGAAAGTTATAAAGTCTAATGGATAATTAGTATTTTTATTATCAAATGTTTTTACACAGTCATTGGAGGTGCGATGGTCTAGTGGTAGAAGCGCATCGGACTTTCAACCTGTCGGTGGTTTGAGCCTGGTCTCTGCCAACATGTTGTTTCCTAAGACAAGAAACTTTGCTTCACGTTGTCTCTCTCCACCCAGGTGTATAAATGGGTACTGGCAGCGCATAACGCTAGGGGTAACCTTGTGATGGATTAGCATCCCATCCAGGGGGGGAGTAGTAATACTCTCAGTCACTTCATGCTATAGAAACCGGGTTAAGCTCCAGCAGTTGTGAGCCATTAGGCTTGTGAAGACTAATCCTTTTACACAGTGGTAATAGGATAATAGCTTACCAATCATAATAGGTGTTCCTTGAGTTTGAAAATGATGAAGCAAATCACGTCCTTTGCTACGCATTTCTGCTCCTGCACTAACAAACATGATCTTTGACGTAACACCCAAGAGATGTTCCAGGCACATGCTGACCTCAAACGATCCAATCCACTGCCGCGATCCAACAAACTCCTCACCTTTATCTTGGAGATCAACAAGAGCCTGTTGGATTTGTCGATGGCTTGGAACAGGCTCTGAGGTGTAGCCTTGGTGACGAAACCAGGAAGCAATGGTCTGAAGTGAACGATATGCACAACCCCACCCCTGAGAGAGAGAAAAATAAAACAAGAACTCTGTTAGAGATCATCGTTGTCATTTGTAATTACTGTATTCCTTTTCATCTCTTAACCATTTTTAATTACTAGACTTGTCCCTTATGCTGTGTTCACACTATGGTGAAACATGTTTAGTCTGATCACTAATGAAACATGTTTCACCATGAAAAGTGTTCACATCAGGAGGCACATCACCTGAATCATGATCGATCTAAGCCAGATGAAACATTTTTATGGGAATGTCGTCTCCTTGTGAAACACTGCTTGCCTATCATTTTTGAAGAGCTTGAAAAGTGAAATTAAACCACAAAATCACGCAACAGCAAGTTCATACTCTATATTTTTTATGTGTCATGTGTGCAATTTTGCTTCATACTTTCTCTTTAAAACTTTGGCATTGGAGACTAGCAGTAATAGCAGTTAAAAAGTCACAATTAACATCTCAAAGTGACTCCATCGTGAGACAAATGAGCAAGTTTTTACCTATAGTAAATTTCTGTTTGCAACATTAAATTCTGGAATATGCAAAATTTTGTTGGTTTATAACTTTGCAGCAATACAGTCAAACCTGATACTGATAAGTGACATGTACTCACATCATCATTAAAGTTATCCTGCATGTAATGATGGTAGGCATACGTCCCATCAACGACAGCTACTGTGCCACAAACACCTGTATATGGACCCAAGATCAAGACGTCAGTTCTCCACACTGACTGGCAAATTATCAGGGAGGAGGGAGGGGGGGGGGGGGGGGGGGTACTCAGCTATTACAGTGACAGTGAGGTGCGAATGAGGCCAAATTGTTAGACCCAAAAAAAGTCTTATTAGGCTTAAACCAGACCCCAAAAAAGTTCAACGCACCAAATTGTAAAAAAGTAAAAATACATTGTAAATAATGCTTTTTGCCTACCCCCCAAAAAAGTTCTCACCAAAATCTTTCACCCCCAAAAATTTCTCGGATCACAATTTTCAAACCCAAAAAGGCCCTCTCACCTCCCTGGGACAATTTTACCTGAGTACCCCTCCCCCCCTCCCCCGTGTAAATAGTGGTGGTTACTACCATTACTACCATTCTTTACGGACTTTGTTTTAGTATATACCAATCAGTGGATAGCCAGCAAAAAAATTGTTACTTTATTTCTGGAAAATGGGGGAAAAATCTTGCCCACAAAATCCAGAACAATACCTGGAGGTGAATAGCAAAACACTATTCTGAGTTTGAGTGTGCTAAAACTCAGGGTGCACGAAAAACACAATCCACACTTTTGGTACATGTAGGTACTAGCGATAACACTTGTAATAATTATTATTATAATTATCTTTGACCTACCTCCAGTCAATCCAACGTGAGGGTTTGTCAAGTAAAGACCTGCACAATTAAAAAGAACAAAAACAAATAAAAGCATAAAAAATAATTATTAATGTTTCTTTAAAGTAAATAAGGAAATAACAGACAAGATACACTCTACAATCTAGGCCATTACTAATTAACCAACCCCATTCAATACCTTGTTGCTTTTCACTTTCAAACACATATCTGTTGGATGGTCTCAAAAGAGGCCTGTTTTCAGGCAAAAAAAGTCGCTTGTGCAGTTCCAACCTGTAGGACACTGTCAAAAATAAAATAAAAAATGGAAATATAAATATTATAAATAAAGACTATTGTGTTGTATTGTATTGTATCCATTTCATAACTTTTTGTTACAAAATTAATGAAAATTGAATCAATGCACTAGTCTAATAATTACCAGACAGTAATTATTTATTGGCAGCATTTATTTATCCAAAGCGGGTAAAAAGGTAGGCATGACAAATTAAGAAAATGGTAAAGCTGATCCTACAGAGGCCACACAAAGCCCAACCATACAGCCAGAGATCCTGTAGCATCACTTCCAGAAGCATACAAGGAATAATAAATAACTAATTAAGTCTACAGTCTAAAGCAAGCGAAACACAATGCGATTTTGTATATTGATCGAAGTGATTGGCGAAAATCACCAAGTGTGCTCAGAACTACATGTAGGATTGTGATTTTCGATGGCAATCAAAATTGCTGCGATTGGTTTATAAAATTGCTTAGTGTGTGGGTGGCTTTAGGAAACATCATGCAGGAAAGACGAAGCTCAAAACACTGTCTTAAACCATCTCCAAAAAAGACAAACATTTCTACTAAGTACTTACCAAGTTCATTGTCATCTATCATGTTATCATCTTTTGTGATGCTGGGATAAACAACAGTCACCAAATGACAAAACCCAGGAGGTCTGAAGTGGTGCACTTTAAGAGCAGGGTATAAACCATCCTACAAAGTGATTAAACAAGCGTTCAAACAACCACAACCACAATACACGCAACTGCAACCATTTAGAAATCCCTCTTTTTAAATTGTCAGCTGGTCGAAGATCCTTTTACTTTAGAGCTGTTAAAATTTGGAACAGTCTGGATAACGAACTAAAGAATCAAGCCACTCGATCTTTAATGCAAGTTTTAAAAATCATCTTAAGCAGATGATCTTAAACAGTGTTTAACCATCTTTTTTAAGAAAATTTGAAAATTAAGGACATTTTTTATTCTGCACTTTTTATTGAAGGAATTTTTCTTTTATCATATTTTCTTTTTTTATTGTATAATTTTAAAATTGTAATTTAGCTTAAACCTATTGGAAATTAAGATAAAATTTTCATGAATATTAAGAGTCGCAAACACGCAAATTTTTCAAGGTTCCTTTCTCTTTTGATTTCCATAAGGGAATTAGATGCAAAGACAACAAGACCAAAATATTGAAGTTTGGCAGAAAGCATTAAAGATTGAATCCAAAAAGTCTGTGTTTCCTCGTAATTATTTGTAGAAACAAGGCTTTTTTTGTCAAAAGAAGCTGCAAAGAACTGAAACATGGAGTTTTTGCATGTGGTATTGCTCTAAAATGAAGAAAAAACCAGCCAACAAAATTCAGAGCAATGTTTTGCAATAAATTGTATGCCACATGCAAAAAATGCGGCAAATCTGAGTGAAAAAAGGGCCTAAAATTCAACATAAGGCAGTTAAGCACCTAGCTCTTCAATTGTGATAATTGTACAATGTATGTTGCCTTGAATGTGAGCTACTTATTAATAAATAAAATAATTACGGTGTTTATTGATTTTTTATTAATTTACCAATAAGTCTTCAGCACATGAAATTAATAAAACAACTGTATTTTATTAAAACCTTACATTGTACCTTTGAAAACTGTGTCATAACTGAACCCATCTTTCTAAGCTGACTGCACATGGAAGAAATAAATAACTTTGGCAGGCTTGTTAATGGAGTCTCTCTTGACAAGTTCAGTACTGCATCAAGTGCGAGATTCAACTTGACTTGTGAGCAAGCAGCTGCAAAAAATACAACATTTAAAACCCTTTTATGTGTCTCCAAGGGTGGCCATAATCATGCCATAATCAAAATTAATTAATTCTAGTTGCAAGAAAGTTTGTCACATGAAAATAACAAATAGGAATAAATTAGCGTGATGATATTCACAGTGGATAAAAGAAATTTGAAAGACACAAAAAATATATATATATATATAAATTCCTGAGGAAAAAAAATTACAATCATTTACAATAATTCAACTATGACATTATTTCACCTTGGACACTGAATTGAAAGCCCAGTATATTTGTTTACCTTTTTTGTATTGAATGACTGGAACAAATGCTGTATGGTCACTGTCAGTTTCTGTTAGCTGATTCAGGAATCTCACATCTAATACATCCTGATGAATTAACCAAATACAAGCTATGGGTAAATGTACCTATAAAAATCACCACTGACTTTAACATCATTATTAAACACAGAGTGTGTTTTGTTTCAAACCTGTAATATCAAGTTGGAAATCCCATGTTTAGGATAATAAGTTGTCCAAACCAAGTATTTACATGTAAGAACCTGATTGAACATTAAGTAAAAAATACAATAAAGATTCAAAACTTCAAGGTTATACACCCCAACCTGTAAGTGCCCCTCCCTATTAAACACCTTAAACATTTTATTCATTTTGGAGGACATCTATGGTATTTTGAGTCTACCCCTACATTACCTGATTCCACTATTAAATAAAACACTTTGTATAAGATGAGATTTGAGATTGGTTGGAAGGTTTCTCTGAAAGGTTCACACTTACGTATTGTGCTACATGAAGTACACTCATGGATGTTAATTGTCATGTCAATAAATATTATCAATCATGACAAGTTGGAACACGCCTTGCAAAGTTTGGGAACAAAATTTCTATTTAGTGACATAATGTTTGACGTCACAAATGAATACTACCTAGAATAAACTAAAAAAAATTAAACATGCATAACCTTTGGGTAGACACATGTACGCATTGCAGACCTATTTTTGGGGGGTAACAGTGTATATCTGCCAAGTCTCACGCCTTTGGCGTGAGTCTCACGCTTGCGAGTCCAAAACTCCGATCTCACGCCTATGGAGCAATTTCTCATGCCAGACTTACAGATTTGAGCTACATGTATCAGCCTTAACTGATCATATGATCCAATTAAAAATATAGTTACGTTCATGAAAATTTGGCACTTTTTTGTAGGTTTTTATCATTCAGAACATTAAGATTACAGCTGTATGTTATTAAATTATTAAATTTCCGAATTCTTCAAAACATCTTCGGACATCTTCGGAATAGATTGGATTGTCTTTGGATTTGGTCGGGTCACCTTTTGAAATCCTGGCACTCTCACAAAACATTCTCACGCCTATCACTTGGAAAAAGTTGGCAGGTATAATAGTGTTAATTTAAAAGTGTTTGGCAGAGTACACCTATTACTAACAATATTAACATTATCATAGAAAAATGAATAAAAAAAAACAAAAAATTAAAAAAGACCAATAGGAATTAATTAGGCATACAAAGACATGGCCTCAAAACACCTCAGATTACAGGTAAATGGCATTATCTTAATTGCAAGATTAATGTACAGCTATAAACAAAAAGGTTCCCTGTCAATGCTGCAAGCTGTGATGAAAAAGCTAATTAATTCCTATTTGGCCTTTTTGAACTTTTTATTTTCTTTGACAACGTTATTGCAATTACAGTGTAGGCGTATCTTCCAGAACATTATTTAAATAAAAGTTGTGAACTGGACCTTAACTTTCGCCACATTTGCAGAACATGTTGGTTTTCCACTCTTCTGTTTGCCTTTGCCTTTGCCATGTCCATGAGAGTTTGATGTTTTGTCTTGGCCAGAGCCAATCTTCATCAGAAGTTCTTCACAAGTTTCCAACTCATCATCATCACTGTCCTGATTGTTAAGCAGCTTGTTGCAGTCTTTCAGGTGAAAGACTGTTGATGAAGAGTTAAGTAGCTTGCATGATTTCTCAATTTTAGTTGAGAGCTCTGATGATGTATCTTGGAGAGACAAAATTAATTCATCATTAAAAAATGAAAAACCCATGAAATGTTCTTGCTACTTAGAGCCAAATAGCCAAAGGACATGAGATAAATATGTCATAAAATTAACATAAATAAGTACTGCTTCAATCCCTGTACACCACAACTCTTGCAAATTTTATAGCTGCTTTCAGAGTAACAAAATATTAATATGATGTCACCAGTTGATTTCAAATGTACCACATGGTACATTTGTATGTACCACATGACAAGCTTTTTTGTATCACATGATGGCACTTCCTTTGCAGCAGGCATGCAGTTCTTTAGAACCTCTAATTTCATTGGACCTGGGTATCACGCAGCTCTATTGTTTTCAGGGCTAGGGTCCATTGTTGTGTTGTTTGTTTTATTGTTTTCTCAGTCAATCAGAGAAGACCTAGTAAGAGCTGCATACTGCCCCTTCCTTTGTGCAGTGTTTGACCTTAAACATGTGACATCAAAAAATGCAATGGTACAGACAAATGTACCACACAATGCATCTTAAATAGATGTAGACTCACAGCATCACAATCATTTACTCTGAAAGTGGTAAAAATATTCATATGGGGCAGTCACTGTTTACTGGGAAGACATGCATATGAATTTGTCATGTTACTCAGAAAAATGACAAGGCACATTAAAATATGAGAAAAGAAAATGCTGGACACATGTACATGTATAATTTTTTAATTAACTTAGATTGCCACCAATCAGCTTTGATTTCAATTTTTTGGCAAAATTGTTACTTACACCCCCATGAAATTAAAGACTTCAATAATTATAATTTATTGTAAATTTCCAAAACAAAGAAAACCTTTAATTATATACAGATACTTTTGACAATTACCTATGAGTATTGGGATGTTGGCTTGAAGTCTAAAAGAAATTCTTTTTTCCAGGAATTCTCCAAGGATATCAGCTTCTTGAATCTCACACTCTGATACCGATCCAAGTTCCTTATCATAAATAAAACATCTTTTGCTGTCACTTGTTCTACAATGTTGCAATACCACCAACTTTCCACTTGATAAGTTATAAGCAACCTGTGAAAAAAATACATGTAACACTTGTGTTAACTGATTTTACTCAAAAAAAAAAAAATATATATATTCAGTACAAGAACAACCTCTAGTTGCCGAACAAAAGGCAATGCATACAATCAATCAATCAATTAACTTTATTTCAACACGGTAAAATGGCTCAGTTAAACTGTTTTTCAGACATGCCGTGCACTTAAATATAATCTTACATAACAGCTCCATGTCTGAATAAAAAATAGCTACATGCCATTGAAATTTAGCCGGAGAATAATGAAAGTACTATTAAGCAGAAACCATCCAAAAAAAGTCCAATGGCCCAGAACGTATGGATCCCCTCAAAAAGCCCTTTTCTCTCTGCATAAAAAAGTTATGTTTTTGCCAACCCCAAAAAAGTCCTCACCAAAATCTTTAACCCCAAAAAAGTCCTCAAATCACAAATGTTAAACCCAAAAAAGGCCTTTGCACCTCTCCGTCACTATTAATACCTGAATATTCCCCCTTGATGGGATGACACATAGCAACATGTATGTATAATATTACTTTTAATAACACTTAAGGGGAAATAATTAAAAGATGTCAGACTTTCTTGTGAATTTGACAGTAGGCCTGCACCTCTTCGGAACCTCTAATTTCATTCGACCTGGATGAGATGCACCTCTATTGTTTTTAGGGCTAGGGTCCATTGTTGTGTTGTTTGTTCTATTGTTTTCTTAGCCAATCCTGTGAGGCATTACGAAAGGTGCAGGTCTGCCCAAATTTGAGGGTTAACAACCGATTGACATTGTTATTATTTAGTGAAAACATAGAAGAATATTTTGAAACGTGCATATGTCTTACCCTTGTCCACATTCCATCAAAGATCTTTTTAAGTTCATTGGCTTCAAGATTTGTAGACTTTATACAGGAATAATAAATTCCACAGGGTTGTAGTCCTAGATGAGCAAGAAAGAAAGTGTTTTCAAGAAACAAATCCAACAGCTATAAACAAGCAATTCACAGACATTGGAGGGTTTCCTAAGAGGGGATGGAGAGACAGAAAAAGTAAGTATCATTGTGTCATTTTCTCATTTTCCTCCCTTGCTTTCTTATCAGTTTAATCACCATGAAAAAAATTCAATTGCATCAATGTTAAAACATGGCAATTTTAAAGATCTTCTAACAAAGAAAAAAAAAATACTTCAAATGCTCTAAAAGGCTTAAATTTGGCTACTGCATTTAAAATGCGCCCCTCCCCCTCCTCCTCCCACCCCAGTTGAGGACTGGCCTTATTTCTCATAACCCCTGAAGAATTCCTTTAAAAACGCATTAACCTTAAAGACTTCCATTAGACATGGGTTTACCCCTGAAGAATTCGGTGGGGAACGGGGGGGGGGGGGGGCAAAAGGGGGAAGGGGGAGAAGGGGGGAAGGGGGCAAGGGGGGAAGGGGGGAAGTGGGGGAGGGGGGAGGGGGGAGGGGGAGGGGGAGGGGGGAAGGGGGAAGTGAGTCTTAAGCAGGTGACAAAAAGCCATACTTGAAGACATCTGAAGACATATGTAAGTTTCTAAGTTATTCTTATTTTAATCTGTAACATAATTTGTTTTTACCATTTGGGATAACACTTGACAATTCAACTTGCTCATTTTCCCAGACTGGAATTCCTGGATACCCATTCCTCGGTGAAGGATCTGAATTTCTGCAAGCAGCACATCCAATGATACGAAAATGTTCCCGCAATATTTCACCGTAAAGAAACGCGATTGAGCGAGTCTCTGGTTCTTCTGGGTTTTTCGCGCGAAGAAACAATCTCTGCAAAAGTGTAAATAAGCAAAAATTGACAAATATATCACCTCATTTCTTTTAAAGGATATTAGTTTTTAACCTGTTTTACTGTGTTATCCACGAAGACTCGAATCTCACTGTCCGCCATTTTGTATTTTCGTGGGAATCCGCTGCATTTGTGTCTGCAGCTTCACACTCGTTCCCAGGCCTTCTTCGTTGGTAAGTAACTCAACCCCAGTCCCCAGTCCATTCAGTCATATTTCAAATTTCGGGAAAATCCCAGACGATCGGGGATTTTCCGATCGTCTGCCGATATGTCGGGAAAATCGACGATCATCACAGAAAAAATGGGACGCGTCGGGAAGTGAGAAACGCTCCCGATCGTCTGGGATTTTCCCGACGTATAAAAACCAAATGAAAACCAGGCTTTGGGGAAATGAGAACGTTTAGCGGCCTTCCATCTGTTCCATTTGTATATTTGCAATCCGTCGAGAAATTTAAGGAACAATTATTTGTGAATTCTTTTCAAGCCGAAACCGGTAACTAGAGAGCCGTTCATCGCGCCCAAAGTTTCATTTGTTTACATGATATTTAATTTTTAACATCTCGGCTGACAAAAACCTGGCTTCGACTTGTTTCAAGTTTTCACCCAAGGATTGTGCGATGTTATCCCCCAAATTACAATCAGCTACTAGAAACAAGAAGTGGGACGATGACTTTCTTGGGTTTAACACTCTTTTTGATGAGAGCTTGCAATGTGTGGATACATCAAGGTGGATGACGCAAAGCAAGAAAAAATCCAGATGGAGAAAGACAGGAAGTAGAAAACCTTATGCTCCAGCAAATATCAAAGCAAATAACATTGACTTGCACTGTGACGAAGAGTCCCTTGGATTAGAAAACCTCTTTGATGAAGCCTTGCAATCCAGGCATACTGCAAGGTGGGCCATCCGAAGCAAATTTAAATCCAGACAAAGAAAGAGAAAGTTCTTGAGAAAGCAAAAACGGCGGCTCAGTAGTTTATCTGATGAAGAATTCACCAGTAGTTTATCTGATGAAGAATTCACCAGTAGTTTATCTGATGACGAAGAGACTGTTACTACTGTATGTAGTAAAAGTGAGAATAAAGAGGATTATTCTTCTTCTAAAGCAAAAAGGAAACCAAAAAGAATAATGCCAAACCATTTCATAGCCATCCGCGTTAACAATGATCACATTCACTCTCGTGTTAGACGTGTTCAAGATTTAATTGTTACGGATAATGAGAAACTAAAGCCTGCTCTTATTCCACTTGCAACTTTGCACTTGACCCTTTTGGTTGTTCATCTTGAGGATGAGGAGCAAATTCAAAAGGCAACAAAAATCTTACATCAATGCAGAAGTATTCTGGAGCCCATTTTGCAAAATGACACATTGACACTGAATTTTGCAGGCCTTGACCACTTTCGACATCAAGTTCTCTTTGTGAAACTTTGCAGTGAAGAGGAGATGGAAGGGCTGAACACAGTAGCAAATATTGTAAGGGAGACCTTTGCAGAGGAGGGAATCCCTTCAACAGATTCTCGTGAATTTAACCCTCACCTAACAGTCATTAAGTTAGCTAGAAAGTTGATAAAACAAGGAATCAATAAAATTCCAGTGGAAAGTTATTCAACCTGGGCCAACTTCAAGTTTGGTGAAGAGCCAGTGAGTGGGTTGCATCTGTGTTCAATGAACGAGAAAGACAAAGATGGTTTTTACAAGTGTTTGGCCTCTGTGAGGTTTGACGCAGATAATAATGGCAGTGCCTGAACCACCCCTAGTGCCAGCCAATGTACATAACAACAGATAATAACCTCAAAGCATTGAAAAGTGATAAAGAAAGCACATCGAAGGAACAACAAGACACAAATACAAACACTTATCTTGGAGACAGAGAGACTGTTGGAGAATGACTTTTGTATCAGCATTGAAGATCTAGAGAAATTGTGACATGGATTGTTGATGACAACATAGAATGGGATAGTTAGAACAAACAGTGATACTGGATGTGATCTAAACATCTGATAAAGCCTTTGGTGTTACATAGTCAAGAATAAGGGCAATCACTAATAATTAAATCTAACCTAGTAAAGGAAGCTTAACCAACCATGTGTATGTACTCCCAGCTTGAAGAATTCTATCTGATTTCATCTCCGCATATAGAAAATATTTAAGTTGCCAAACGTCACTACTTCAACTCGTGGAGGATTGGAGAGCAAGTCGTGACGACAAGGAGTTAGTTGCTGTTGTGTCAATGGATTTGTCAAAAGCATTTGACACCATCCCACATGTGTTGATGCTTGTGAAGCTATAAAAGCCTATGGCCTCAGTGACAGTGCTTGTGCTCTACTACATGTAGGAGATTACTTATTCTGCAGAATGCAGAGGGAGAAAGTAGGAGACACGTTTTCTGACTGGTTAGCTGTCGAGAGGAGTAACCCAGGGCAACATGTTTGGTCCGATGCCCATGCCTACTCATGCCTATGGAGCAATTTCTCATGCCTGACTTACAGATTTGAGCTATCAGCCTTAACTGATCATGATCCAATTAAAAATATAGTTACATTCATAAAAATGTGGAACTTTTTTGTAGGTTTTTATCGTTCTAAACATTAATACAATCCTCGGTAGGAAAAAAGATGGCGACTGGTACATTTACCCATAATTCTTAGCGCACAAAAACCTTAACAACGTTCATAAAAATGTAAAGAAAAGTTATAAAATCTTCAAACCTAGTCTACACATTGTCCTTAGTACTGGAACAAATATTGTAAAAATTTGGCTTTCTTTGTGTCTTATGTGCTGTGTTAGGTCCGCAAGGTATTGTGTTCAAATGAACAGCCGCCATCTTTTTTCCTACGGTGGATTACAGCTGGATGTTATTAAATGAAGGTCTGAGGCCCATGGAAACTCATCTTCAGAAAACTGCAGACATCTTTGGACTAGATCGGGTTCTCTTCGGATTTGGTTGGGCCGCCTTCGGAAATCCTGGCACTCCCACGAAAAAATTCTCATGTCTATCAATGGGAAAAAGTTGGCAGGTATAGCCTATGCTGACGACAAACAACTATATCAGATTCAGATATTGACTCTGCGGCCCTAGAGAATTACCTACGACATGATCTTAATAGTGCGAACAAGTGGTTCTGAGATTAAATGGAATGATGGCCAATGCTTGCTAGAAAACAGCTGGCTATGATTCTTGGCAGGACAAATCACAAAATTATTCTCACTCCCGATGAAAAACTCAATTAACCTATTTGGAATGACTATTGATATTGAGCCCTTATTTTGATGAACATATTATTGTCACAATAAGAAAATTAACAATCAGTTTAATGTATTAATAAGATTCAGGAAATTCATTTCTCGTGGAACTATGTTGAAACTAAATAGTGCTTTTATTCTTCCACATTTTTATTATTGTTTAAGTGTATGGCATTTTTGTAGCTCTCAAAATTCAGATAAATTAGAGGCACTAAATAAGCACATCCTTAGATTCATCCTGTGAGACAAGGAATTGACATACCCCCAGCTGAGGGGGGAAGCAGGGACTATTTCACTGCATAATAAGAGAATTCACAATAAATTATGCTGACCATACTCTTTCAAACTTTAATTAGCCATTGATGTCAATACCAAGATTCGAATATGAGTGTGATATTTATTATAAGTTTTAATGTGTAATTAATTATTGTTTGATGGTTAAATGTTTTTTTTTCTCTTGAAGATATTTGCCAACAGGCTACTCTGTAAATTCGAGCTGAAATAAAGTTAATGTATGTATGTATATGTATGTCAAGGCAAAAGAATTTGCACTTCTTTAGACTACTTTACAATTGCTCCAATTTGTTTTCTTTCCGCTATTAAATGTGCCTGAATTGTTCAGGAGCTGAATAACTGTAGTCCCCTACACAGCTGTTATTAGGGCTCGTCACGCAAATGCTCCTCCCTAGAATAACTGGGATTGGCTTTCAAGTTCAAATAGTGACAGAAAATGTAGCCACATAGTGTTTTCACATTCTCTACAAAACCTATAAACTGATCATTTGACATTGTTGTTTTGTTTGCAGGAAATTACGTATCAAAATACAAAAAGTGCAGAGGCATTGTTTGGACTGGAGAATTGAAGCACTGCTCTGGTTTTGTTTTGTGTGATTTGGTCTCAGTCTATGAAAAAGTTACCAGTTTGCATATGCTGTAACCAAGGATATTTGGTTCACAAATAGAGGGCCAAATCACACAAAACAATAAACAGTCCAGAGTAATGTTCACTGAATACAAGGAAAACAATCTATATATTCAGAGCAAAAAAAAAAAACATTACAACCTCAAATATAACATAATGCAGTTATGCACCCCAGCTCTTCAATGAGGTTTGAAAAGGCATCCTGATATATTTTGTTAGTGTGCCTCCCCTCCCATTGACTTAGTAAATAAATTAACAGCATATTTTTGTAAAAAGAAAAATTAATATTCTGAAGCAAAATTATAATAAAATTGAAGTAACATCCTGAAATTGCTTTATTATTAATTTTTTTTTAGCACTGGTATGTTAAATCTCATTAAAAAAATGTGAAGCAGAAAACCTTTTGTGTGTTTCCACAAAGTTATGGTAAAATTAATTGGAGGTTTGATAAAAAAGGAAAAACCTGGGATACATGAGATAAGAGTGAGTGTTTCCACAGCTGTTTAGAATTCTCCCATTTTTTTTTTTGGCTGAAAATTCATTTGCACTTAGGGTGATGCACTTATGCCAACTCTCCCGGATTATCCCGGAGTCTCCCGGATACGGAACGAATCTCCCGGTCTCCCGTACGGGTCATCAAATCTCCCAGATAAAAACGACTTTGGATCTTTTCTCTACAATAGGCTAAGATTTTAACCCAAAGTTTTCCAAAATCCAAAAAAAATTTGGTCCATCATCATATCTTAACTTCACAAATGCTTTTTGGGTCTTAGGAATGCAGAAAATGGCAGTTAGAGGGTTAAGCCAAAACATTTTTCCGGACCCCCCTAGATGCATGCGACTATGTCACTCAATTCATGCCTTCGGCGCGAAAGAAATTTCACCCCCAGAAACTGAACTCCCTATTTTCAATCTCCAGAGGTTTGCATCTCTGGTGATGGACAAAACACTGACTACCCTACCCCTAGTACTAGTACTCATTCGAAATAGTATTTTTAGGGGTAGGGTTAGGGTTAGGATAGTCCATTTGGGTGGTCCATCAGGGTAGTCCATGGACTGGGGGTCAGTGTTTTGTCCACCACCTGTATTTAGAGTTCGCTTGCAAGCAAGCTCCCTTGGGGCTGGGGGAACACCTTGGTATTACAGCCACTCTGTTTTAACACCCAAACAAACAAATCCTCTTGCAGAAGTTTTCTCACTGGTAAACCCTGGTACAACCAACTTTTTATGGCCTGTCAGTGGTTGTGTAGAGGCACCATGAACCTCTCGGATTGCTAGCTGACAGGATTGGCTGAGAAAACTATAGAACAGTTTTTTCTGGGGTTTTGGTGTGAAGAAACAATTTCTGCAAAAGTGTAAATAAGCAAAAATTGACAAATATATCACTTCATTTCTTTTAAAGGATAGGAGCAATTGCAGAATACCCCGCAACTGCTAACAAACTCCTAGACCTAGCCCTAACCCAGGAAAAACGAGCATGAAACAATAGGGATTATTGTTATTCAATAAGATGCTAATAAGTTGCGGGGTATTCTGCAATTTTATAGCCAAAGGATATTATTTTTTAGGCTGTGTCCTGGTGTACCGGTACATGAGGGATTTTACATTGTATTCTCTTTGTTTGTGATCTATTGTTTTCGTGTAGTTTATTGTTTAGTCTTTGTTTCGTTCTTTTTGTTACCGGTACCGGTACCGGTTACCGAGGACAGAACCATTTTTTAACCTGTTTTAATGTACATGAATCTCGGTTGTTTCTGTGTGTACCGGAGAACAGATGACGCAAAACAAAAGGAACAAAGAACGACAATAATACAAATGCAAAACAAGACCAAAAATACAATACCTCACAAACAATAGAAGACAATGAGTACCGGTACACGCAGAAAGACCCCGAATCACAGGTACCTCAAGCTATATGTGTCACAGTAACCGTTACGAGCGAAATTATAAAGATTTGTATGAGAAAAACGGTCCATTCTAGGAGCTAAAAAATACGAACAAGATTTCAATAAAAATTGCCTACCTTACTTCGCTTGTGTGTTTCCTTGTCTCCTGTGTGGTTTTGGGGGCGATTTAGAGCGTTTCCAGTGAGTTTTAGTTCCATTGCTTTCTCTATATATAATAAGGATATATATAATCATATATAGAGAAAGCAATGGAACTAAACCCGTTTTTTCTCACTACAAATCTTTATAATTTCGCTGGTAACGGTTACTGTGACACATATAGCTTGGGCTAACTGTGCCCGAATCTCACTGTCCACGGTCCGCCATTTTGTATTTTCGTGGGAATCTGCTGCATTTGTGACTGTAGTTTCAGACTCATTCCCAGGCCTTCTTCGTTGGTAAGTAACTCAACCCCAGTCTCCACTCCATTCGGTCATTCTTTAATGTAGCATTTTTTGTCGCTTTGTTTATAATAGAGAAATCAGAACTTTTATCGGCCTTCCATCTGCAATCCGTCGAGAAATACTCCAGTACTCTACGAAGAGATTAAGAAACAATAATTTGTGAATTCTTTGGAAGCAAACTGGATTAACTAGACAGCCGTTCATCGCGCCCAAAGTTTCACTTGTTTACATGATATTTCTAACATCTCAGCTGACAAAAACCTGGCTTCGAAATGTTTCCCGTTTTTACCCATGGATTGTGCGATTTTATTCCCGAAGTTACAATCCAATAGAAACAAGAGGAAGTGGTGACGCTAGCATTGCGCGTGGCTGCCTCTATCAACGTTTATTTTGCCATTCAAAGACAAGAGAGGGAGTTTTAGTTGTGGCATTTAACTCTTTCAATTTTATTTGGCCACTTAATAATAAAATAATACCAAATATGGAGAGAGGAAAAGGAGTATCACTTCATGATAAGCCAGTGAACACTGAAAATGGTGATTTAGTTTCTGTGGACATTCTTGAAGATGACGAGTCTAGGAATATGACCAAAGATGTTACAGATGTCAATCAAATGGACTCCTCAACCAATCAAAATAGTTTTCCTACTGGCAGTTTAACCCAAGAGCTGGCACCTTTGAACAATGATCAGCGCAGTGATGGAGCATGTGTGTTAGCTGTAGAATCTGATCAATTTTCTGGTGAATCATCAAATTTGAATGACGATGATTTGATTTTGAAGGAATCAAGTACATGTAATGATGAAACAGACACTGTCAACAATCTGAAGGATGTTGATGACTCACTTGGGTTAAACACTCTTTTTGATGAGAGCTTGCAATGTGTGGATACATCAAGGTTGATGACGCAAAGCAGAAAAAAATCCAGACGACAAAAGACAGGAAATAGAAAGCTTGATGCTCCAGCAAATAACATTGACTTGCACTGTGATGACGAGTCTCTTGGATTAGAAAACCTCTTTAATGAAGACTTGCAATCCAGACATACTGCAAGTTGGGCCATCCAAGGCAAACTTAAATCTAGAAAAAGAAAGAGAAAGTTCTTGAGAAAGAGAAAAAGGCAGCTCAGTACTTTATCTGATGACGAAGCCCTCAGTAGTTTATCTCACGATGATGAGTCTGATATAGCTACATGTAGTAAAAGTGAGAATAAAGAGGATTATTCTTCTAAACCAAAAAAGAAACCGAAAAGAATAATGCCAAACCATTTCATAGCCATTCGCATTAACAATCCTCACATTCACTCTGGTGTTAAAATCGTTCAAGATTCAATTGTTACGCATAATGAGAAACTGAAGCCTGCTCTTATTCCACTTGCAACATTGCACTTAACGCTTTTGGTTGTGCATCTTGAGGATGAGGAGCAAATTCAAAAGGCAACAGAAATTTTACATCAATGCAGAAGTAGCCTGGAGTCCATTTTGCAGAATGACACATTGACACTGAATTTTGCAGGCCTTGACCACTTTCGACATCAAGTTCTCTTTGTGAAACTTTGCAGTGAAGAGGAGATGGAAGGGCTGAACACAGTAGCAAATATTGTAAGGGAGACCTTTGCAGAGGAGGGAATCCCTTCAACAGATTCTCGTGAATTTAACCCTCACTTAACAGTCATGAAGTTGACTCGCAGCCCAAAGTTGAGAAAACAAGGAATGAAGAAGATTCCAGTGGAAAGTTATTCCAGCTGTGCTGACTTGAATTTTGGTGAAGAGTCAGTGACTGACTTGCATCTGTGTTCAATGAACAAGAAAGATAAAGATGGCTTTTACAAGTGTGTGGCCTCCGTGAAGTTTGATGCAGATAATAAAGTGAGTGCTGAACCACCCCCAGTGCCACCCAATGTAGCAACAGATAATAACCTCAAAGCACTGAAAAGTGATAAAGAAAGCATGTCAAAGGAACATCAAGACACAAACACAGAGACAGAGAGATTGTTGGAGAATGACTCTTGTATCAGCCTTAAAGATCTAGAGAAATTATGACATGGATTGTTGATGTTGATGATAACAAAGAATAGGACAAATAGAATAGTTTTGTGTGATTTGGTCTACGTCTATGAAAAAATGCCCTTGGTTACCAGTATGCATGTTGTAATGAAGGGTATTTTGTTCATAAATACCTGTAGATGCCAAATCACACAAAACAAACAGTCCAGAGTAATGTTTACTGAATACAAGGAAAAAAGTCTATATCAGAGCAGAAAAGAAAACAAGAAAATAACAACAATCTCAAATATACAGGGTTTGTACAGTCATGGAAAAACCTGGAAAGTCATGGAATTGTATAATTTAATTTCCAGGCCTGGAATTAAGTCATGGAAAGTCATGGAAAATTATATTCATGGTACAAAATCACTAAGGCGGCATACATTGTGGAAATAATAAGGCAAGATGAAAAATTAAAAAAAATGATCGTTTTGATAAAATTTTGAAAACAACTCTTGAACTCTTGGTCATGAAAAATTTGAAAAGGTCATGAAAAAGGTCATGGAAAGACATGGAATTTTAAAATCTGAAAAGAGTACGAACCCTGATATAACAGAATGCAGTAACGCACCCCAGCTCTTCAATAAGGTTTGAAAAGGTATCTGATTTGTTTAGACCTTGATCATATCTGGTTCTTTGGTTCCAAATTATAGATGTGAACTGTTAAAAATTATTGTTAGTGTGCCTCCCCTCACATTGTCTTAGTGAAATAAATAATTATTTCATAGCATATTTTTGTAAAAAAAATGAATATTCTGAAGCAAATAGAATATTGAAGTAACATGCTGAAATTGCTTCATTGTTATTTTAGCACTGTTATGTTAAAATTATTAAATAATATGAAATAGAAAACCCTTTTTGTGTTTCCACAAAGTTATGGAGGTTTGATAAAAAAAGTTAAACCTGAGAAAGTACATGACATAAAAAAAGTGTTTCCACAGCTGCTTAGGATTCTGCCAATTTTTTTTTTTTTGCTTAAAAATTCATTTGCTCTGCGAGTTGGCCTGCAAGCAAGCTCCCATGGGGGTGGCAGGGTGGAACACCTTGGTGTTATTGCCACTGTTTTGACACCCAAACATACAAAAACTCTTGTAATAGTTTTCTCACTGGTAAACCCTGGTATGAACAACTTTTTATGGCCTGTCAGTGGTTGTGTAGAAGAGCCATGAACCTCTTGTATTGCCTCAGTGACAGGATTAGCTGAGAAAACCATAGAACAGACAACAGAACATGGATTCCCCTCAGCGGGGGGGGGGGGGTACTCTGTATATTTTGGGTAGGGTTGTGCTGCTGGGGCTCTGAAACCCTTACCCTATACCAGACCATATTCAGCTGATTTTGCAACCCTATACTAGACTAGACACCCCAAAATCCCTAACCTATCCCAGACTTGACATAGTGTTTTTAATGGAAACCATCTGTCAACAATGTTGTCGCAATGATTTTATTTCCGTTTAGGGGAGGCTGTTCCTCTTCTGAGTTTCATTTCCTATCCCAGCAAATGATACCCTATTCTAGAACAAAACTCTCTGATTTCTATACGCCCTATCCCAGACTAAACTGTTTGAAAACCATACCCTTCACAGCGGCACATACCCATATAGTTTATATATGGGAGTAAACCCCCCGCCAGGAATGGACCCTAGCCCTGAAAATAATAGAGCTGCATGATACCCAGGTCAAATGAAATTAGAGGTTCTAAAGAGGTGCATGGCATCTGGTTGTGTAAGGGTTCAAATGTATAAAAATGTGTAAAATGAAATACTCTTCACAACTTCCAAGTACAACATTTTTGTTTACTCCATGCTTATTGGTAATGAAGTGAACTTTGAGGTAGGAAAGGAACAATCCATTGAAATCATTAAAATAATTAACAAATTACATAATAACTCCTGTACATTTAGGAACTTTAACCCAAATTATTTTAAAAAATTGACAAAATTTCCTGAGGGTCCGGCGGAGGAGGTACTCACCTATGTGAGCTACATGTATGTGCTGCCCCAAAGGGTATTGTTTTTGAGTCATTTTGGTCTAAAAACAGGTAAACATTTTGCCAATCTTGGTCTAAAATTGGGTATACATGTAGCTTTTTTATGGGCACTATGAGAGTGTATAAACATATCTTCAAATGAAAAAAAGAGAAAGAGAAATTACCAAAAATTATCATTTGATATGATACAGTATGATTAACTGCTAAAGATAAGCATTTATGAGGTCTGAAAACAGGTATGAAAATGGCGTAATTTGGAGAACTGGGCAGCACACCCACCAAAAATTATGATGAGTACCCTCCCTCCCCGGGGCCTGAGGTACTTTCTTCCATTTCAAGTTTTGAATAGAAAATTTTAATTCTAACTGTTACCCAACAGGGAGGGTGAGTTAGTTCACCAAAAGGAACTTTTAACACCAGTCAATTTAAAAAATACAGAATTTCCTGAGGGGCTTTCCAGCATTTTCAGGTTTTCAACAGATAAGTTATTTAACTGTTACCCAACAGTGAAGGTGAGAAATAGTTCACCAATGAAACTTAAAACACCAATTTCAAAAAGACACATTCCGGACGTCTTTCCACCTTTTCAGGTTTTGAACAGAACAATGTTATCCAACTTTTTCCCCAACAGGGAGGGCGAGTTAATTCACCAATGAAACTAACACATTTTAAAAAAGACAACATTTCCTGATGGACTTATTTCCACCGTTTCCAATTTTGAACACGACATTGTTTTAACTTTTTTTTTCCCAATAGGGAAGATGAGTTAGTTCACCAATAGGAACTTTTAACACCAATTTCAAAAAGACAATCTTTACACCATTTTCAGGTTTTGAACAGGACATTGTTTCCCAACTTTTTTCTCCAACAGGGAAGGTGAATTATTTTATCAATAGGAACATTAACACCAATTTAAAAAAGATAAAATGTCCTTAGGTACTTCGTGCTGTTTCAAGTTTTCAACACAAAAGTATTTCCTCACTGCAACCCGACACAGAACCTTTAACATTGTGGGCGAGTTGTTCATTTTATACACCAAAAGATTAGAGACCTCTTGGTTTTGATCCTCTGTGTTTGCACTGCAGCAGTGAGTTACCAGTAATTGATGACCACTCGGTGAAATGGTACAACTTGCATAATTTTCTGTTCCATTTTCGTGATACATTTGTAATATTTCTTCATCATCAAATTGCGCTTCATGCTTTGAAAAATTGAGTGTATGTTTTGAAAACACTGAAAACTGTCTTTTGTTGCAATCAACACCACTTTGAGGAATCACAATGTAGTTGTCATGGGGAGATAAAAAGAGTTCGTAGGCTATCAAGGGTGATATGCTGGAAACGTCAATGTTAATCTTGTGTAGTAGATTACCCAAAGTGTCCCATATAAGCACAGACTTGCAGTCTTTTAAATCAATGCCTGATTGACGGTTGTCACTCTCGGGCATTCTAACTTGCTGACCACTGCAGAGCACTACAAAGAAATTCCCTTCAATGGAATATTTCGCATCAGCAACAAAATGGAACCCTTTCAATTGAACCTCTGCATTAACTGTGAAAGAATTCATGTCAACAAAAACCAGACCGATGTGAAATACACAAGATCCACGACCAATAACTGCCATGTTTTTCTGATCTGGACTGAAATCTAGTAATCTCCACGAAAATGGAACGTTCTTTAGTTCCATTTCATTACTTGTTATGTGATTGACACAGTACACTCGCATTTCAAAACCACTACAGCTTGATTTGTGGCTGCTAACTTCTCCTACTGCCATCTCATACAGTATGAATTCTCCACCATTTAAAATAACACTCAACCGGTAGCGTCCATTACGAAGAGCTGACACCTTTATGAAGTTAACACTTGCGCCCCAGCGGAAATTTCCACTTTTATGACGATTACATCTATCCAATATCATCTCCATTTTTTTCTGAAGTATTTCTTCTTCGTGATCACACGGGCAAGAAAACACGTAAAGACCACTTCTAAAGTCTTCTAAACGAGCAAAAACATTCAGAAGTGGATAACCACTAGTGGGTGTTAAATCGCAAACAATTTCGAGAACAGGGCATGGGAACACCAAGATGTAGCCAAGATCCATTTCTGTATCTCCGGTCTCCATGTTCAAAAGTTTTAATTTAATTTCGACTTTTTTCGACGCGCCTTGACTGAAGTCATTCTCCATGAAAACTGAAGTGTGAGCTATGGCCACAAGGTTGACATTCTCACGGGCTATCCAAGCAACTTTGTCGTTGGTTTTGAAGTAAAATGGGACTTGTGCTTTTGCAACCAGTTTCATGGCTGTGTCCGCCATAGTAAACATAGAAACTTGAAACTTACCACTGACCTTTCACCTGGATTTTCTTGGAGTATAAGAAATCTATCGCCTAACACTGGTAAATCATTTGGAGAACAGCAATTTCTATTGTAGTAAATTTTAAAACTAAATTAAAGCAATTTCGTACTGCGAGCAAGCCCTGAGCCCGGAAGCTTGCTCGCAGCAGGCTATACTATGCGGTTTACGAAATGACGGGGCCGGGGTGGAGGGCGGGGGGGGAGGGGGGGGGGGGGATGATGACGCTGATTTTCGTTTTCAAAACAAGAAAAACGAAGCCGGAAACATACCTCATGCGCGCTATGCGCATGAGTAATAACCACGGGGTGGGGAAGGGAAAACAATTGCGCGCGCGCGTCACGAGGGTGAAATGCGTGTACGTGTACAAAACCGGGAGTACATGTTACCCGCGGGAAATAATAATTGCAATGAAGATTACAGACAGAGAATGTGGGGATAACAATAACAGCATGATATTAAATTAAATGGTAACTTTTCTTGAAACATTTATTTTTAGGACAAAATAATGGGACACGAAAATAAAACAAGAAGAACTTTGATGGGCTCCTGCTTTTTTAATGACCAATACGTCGAACGCACCGGGGCGGTGGGGGAGGGCGTACAAGTACAGGTAATCATACGGTTTCGAGTTCAATTTGAAAAACTCGCAAGTGCAAATTAATCCCAAATTGAACGAGTTAAGCGTATGATTACCTATCATATTTGCATCATATTGTTTTTATTTGTAATTTGCACTGGTGTTACGCTTTTTGCACTGGTATTACACTTGAACTACACTGCTCTTAGCCAATCAGAATTGAGTAATTTATTAAAGATGTAATGTTCATCACGAGCGTGACAAAGAAAAAAAATTGCGTCCCCGACAGAAATCGAACCTATGAACCTCAGATTTTTTTCCTTTTGTTCCACACTCGTAACACGAAGAACCATTACACCTTTCTCATTTCATTACCGAGCTCAACATGTGAAAACAGCCCATGCAGTTGATGCGCGAATTTAGGATGATTAACATGCGGATAATTACCTCATAACGGACCGACCATTAGATTTTTGAGGGGAGGGGGGGGGGTTGGGCAAATTCCCCCCCACCAAAAAAATTTCGAGCACAGCCTTGAACTGCGAAAAAAATATTGTGCAAAACTAAAACCCCAGAAAAAAAAAATCCTGCAAAGCTTTATATTTTTAGAACAATATTTTATATCAGCAGATGGTCAAAACACAAATAAATCACAAGCTAGGAGACCACTGCCACTGGCAATGTCATATCTTGTCACTGTGCCAGCGTACATGACGCGCACTGCATGGAAATGGTGACGACATAGGAAACCAAAGCGCCTAGGTAGTGCAACATGTATTTCTAGGACAAGTGGCGGGAACATTTTTTAAGCAACAACAAACACATTCTGACTCTGTAATATATTTCCATTCATTATAGAACAACTGCTCATACAAATATATTTTTTATTTAAGTTGTTATAAAAGGTGACAGGCCTAGCACCGTCCTGCTCGTCGCTGAAAGCATTTTAGCCCAGCATTAGAATAAGTCTACCCCAAGTATGTGCCTGAGAGATTTTTCCTTTCAGATTAAAATAAAGATATAACAGGGCTGTTGTTCTAAATGTTGTCGTTTCTTTGATCTTAGGAAAAATCTGTAGCTGTGTATACTGACAGGAGGAATTTACGTTTTCCAGAGCCGTTTAGAATATTTACAGTTACGCCGTCGTTTGTTTGCTAGCTCTTACATGTGCTCTTGGTATAACAATGGAGTTTCTTTGGCTCAATTTGAAAGAGTTGCAGGATCAGTAGTAGTCGCTTAAGTATTTATTTATTTATTTATTACAATCTATGGATTAAAAACCAAAGGATGAACTGTAAAGTAGTCCTAGACCCCATATAAAACAGATCACCTAAAAATATATGGAAACACAATAAAATAATATTTTCAGAAAATACAGAAATATAAAAACTACTTAAAAATCACTAAAAAATTTCCTAACTCTAGACTTAAAGGGGCAGTATCACGAGATCGAAACTTGAAAACGTCGGCCCAGTTTTCAAGTTTGAATCCGCAAATTCAAAAAGGCCGTCGAGAAGCGGAGGTATTTGTTGAATCAAAAAATCCGTTTTGATAGCCGGAAGAAAGAAAAAATCACTGTTAACAGTGATATGTCCAAAATTCCGGTGCAAGAATAGTGAACAGTGCCGCGCGTGGAACCTCGTGATACTGCCCCTTTAAAAATATTTACATTATCAGAAACACGAATGTCTATACTAACGGTAGTTGATTCCACTGGTCAGTAAATCTATGGAAAAAAACTATACTTCAAGACATTAGTTCTGGCATATTTCTTCTTTAAAGTTAAAGAGTCCTTAGCCATAAGTGAGAAGCGGTCAGCTTCTGAGTAGAAATCTATAATCTATCATTATTCACTGCTTAGGATCAGTTCATTTCTCAGTCCGTGATTTAATGTGAGCGCATAAGTCTGCGATTAGCATAACTTGTGATATAGTGATTCTTCGTCACGACTAAAAGATTCTAAGATCCAAGTCTTATGCGATAGTCACGGTCTATATTGGAATAGTGGCATCTTGCAATTTATTTTAGCTCCTCAGAGTTTATTCTGCGTTTAAGTTTATGTGTTTCTCGGGGCCTAGGCAGTATATCCATTATCAGAAGTATGGCGTCATTGCATCCAGTTTGAAATATTTGAATCTCCGGCATGATAGCTGTTTTGTAAATCTTACAGATGCAATTTTTTTTTGTACACTCTTTAAGCAAGACTCGAGTTTCGATTCTTTGGTGAACCTCATCAACTGCTCCCATGTAGAGAGATCTCGTAGAATGATTTGACGTTGTAGAATGTTAGCGACTTATGAGCGCTTGCCGGGGGAGGATCAAATGTTTTATTTTTTCATTGGCTTGTTTAGTTTAGCCAATAACAATGGTTTATTTTCGATCTGACGTAAGTTGTGTTTCTTTGTAGGCTTTTTAGCTGATTTCTTAAGCATGTAAGATATTTTCTGACACAAGGAATGGCTCTTTTATAGTTGTACAGTGGCATTGTAGGTATATCTCAATGGATGAGAAATACTTTGTTTATGTGTTGTACAACCAGCTTGTAATTGTAAGATGGCTGGGTGTACTACGATGACCGTTGTGGGAGCGACATCAATAGGGGGCTGGTGTAAAGAAAATTGTAGGGGCAGTTACAACACCACGGCCAGGCTTCATGCAATCATGCTATCAAGTTGCTGTTACATCAGATCTGACTTGCTGTAGTGTATTCCTGTCTATAGTATGGCCAGGCATAGACTCGCAAAAAAATATCCTGCAAGCAAATCATGGCAAAAAGAAAAATCCTGCAGTCTCGAGCGTAGAAAAACATATCCTGCACCAAAAAATTGCCCAACCCCCACCCCCCTAAAAAATCTAATGGGTCGTCCCTAATCTTACATGATGTCGAAAACGTCATAATTGGTGCTCAGGCTCCGACGGTTAAGAGGGCCAAGCGGGTGAAGCGGCTCTGGGGATGTGAATGCTTCTTAAGTACATTCGTCATTGCAGAGGTCAAAAGGTTGGAAATTTAATATTTCATTGTATTGGTGGTTTGCACGTCGGCCATGTTGGGAATCAAACCAATGATTCCAACCTTTGGTAATATTTCCTATTAGTTTTCAACAAGCTTGGTTTTCTTTGTTCTTTTCAGGGGGAACATATCACATAACCCCGTTCAGTCCGTTCATTACGGTGCGTGAAAAGCTGGGTTCGGCTTTCATTGTTACAGGAGAGAGACTGGGCTGAAAATAATAGCTAAAACATAGCAAAACAAAGGATTATATATTCCCCTCGCCATATTATTTAAAGCAATTGTATGAACTCTACAGATCAGCTTCTGTATTGTTATACTGTCTTACCTTTATTATTTTCAATTACATTACTTTTCCCTGCCTCGAATAGCGTTTTTGCTAATTTGCAAGGCAACTGTATTTAAGTTTATATGTCTAATAAATTTTTGTTTGTTGTTTGTTTGTTGTTGTTTTTTTTTATTTATTTTTATTTATTTAAAGATCATACATTAGTTACAGGTACAACTTAATTTACATAGAAACAAAGGTAAATGAAATTGAAAAAAGAAATTAAAAAACAAAGAGTTTATTTAACTATTTTATTCATTCTTTCTTAATTCTAAACTTTCTAACTGTAAAAAGTTATAACGTTCTCCGTGTACTTTTCTTTAATCTGCCCGCCTAGAATAGCCTTTGCTAAACGCGGGCAGCTAAAATGTAACTGTTTTCTGAAAATAAAGACTTTTTGTTGTTGTTGTTGTTTTGTCGTTAGAGTGGCACACCCTTGCGCGGCAGAACATTTGTGGGAGTTTAATTTCTTTAAGGTATTATTTTTAAAAGCAATCGTTCGTTCAGAACTAATCTTATCATTTACTAACAGACAGAACATTTCGAGGCATGGAAAAGTATTATTTAACCGGCACAAAAAAACATAATATTTGGCAATAATTATAAAGTGGTTCAAAGCATAATAGACTAGATTCTGGTTTATATCCATAGACAATGTCTAAAGTATTTAGGAAGACATTTTCTGATCGCTTATCATTCCACCAAGAAATAACCGATTGCCAGAAAGTTTGTATTACAGGACAGTCATGAAGTAAATGGAATAGGGTTTCATTGGGGAAGTTCAGCAACGGTCACAGTTGGGAGAATTTTTCAATTTCATTTTAAAGAGTCTATTATTCGTTGGGATAATATTATTTATTACCTTGAATTGGAAACATCTAAGTTTGTTTTCTATGGTTACCTTAAAAGGCAGTTCGTAAATAGCTTTAGGAGACATATTTTCTTGCATTATTGTCATTTCCACGTTTGGAGATTCTACTGAATTGAGAACAAGCAATTTGCGTGCAACTTTAGCAGTAACGTTAGTAGGAGTAACGTCATTACTGTCGATCATAGCCTACGTAGCAGGAGGGGACTGGGGAGAGAAGGGAACCTGCCACGCAGGCAATGTCGATCATTAGGTCGATCATAATACGGTTCTGTGCAGCCTAGTCCCTAGGCGTTCTCTCTTACCCCGTTGTCCGCGCGAAGTCTGGGACGGGGTGGGCGAGGCTCTCTCGGTGACGTCACGGCTCAAAGTAGGGTCCAGGTTTGACCGAGCCGAGAACGCCTAGGGACTAGGCTGGGTTCTGTGTAGAATTTAAAATTTTTTTTTTTTCAGTCGTAAGGAATTTCGGCTAGGAGTCCATTATACGTTAAAAAATTTACTGACAGTTCATATTTTAATTGGAATTCTGAACAGGTAAGAAACGTTTTGTTCTCTTTTAAAAGGGGACGTATTTTAGTTGTTATATTGTCTTACCTTTATTATTTTCAATTACATTACTTTTCCCTGCCTTGAATAGCGTTTTTGCTAATTTGCAGGGCAACTGTATTTAAGTTTATATGTCTAATAAATTTTTGTTTGTTGTTGTTTGTTTGTTTGTTGTTGTTGTCACATAAAAAAAGGCTTCATGCATCAATGTTATTCCAACATATTTAACTTGCCGAGTTGCGACCAAAAAGCGAAATTTTGAGAACATTATTCGATGGAATTGTCACCTCGATTAAGGTTTCGGGTCCTCAATAATGGATGACGTCTCGTATTACGCTTGAATCTGAATATTATTCCGCCCGTTTCTCTGGAAAACACACCGGCATCCACTCCATTGGTCTTCGAAAGATGAAGGCGGGCAGTTCTGTTCATTCATTTTCTTCTCTCTCTCTTCTTCTGCTCATAACGAAGCACCATGCTCAATGCAAATTTGGCAAAAGCAAAACATGTTTACCGTCTCGCTTCGTCATGTGCCGTGATCCCAATGCGGCCTTGCAGAATCATCTTTTTTGCATTTTTGAATTAAACGGAATGTTACTCTCCGAAAATTTAATAAGTTCTTTGCTTTAGAAAACCTCACAAGGTGAAAAATAAGCATGTTATTTACCTGTCCCTCGGGGATATGTGGTGTATTCTGCTCATGGCGTTCCCTTGGGCTACGCCCTCGGGCCGGGTACGCCATTAGGGGAATATCACATATCCCCTCGCTCCAGGTCATATAACGCAATCTCTGTCACGAGACACATAATCCTGCAGATAAAATGGAGTGCAGAACATGTCACTCATATGTTTTTTTCTTGCTGTTTTTAATGATCCAAACATCGAAAGAATCCCGTGAAAACCAACTCAACGTTCTCTTTATTGTTTCGGATGATCTCAGACCTTCTTTAGGCAGCTACGGGAATGCGATCATGCAAACACCGAATCTAGACAAGTTAGCAGAGCGTTCGGTTCGATTCACGACAGCGGCGTCTCAGCTTGCGGTCTGCGCTCCAAGTAGAACATCCTTCCTCACTGGTAGAAGACCTGACACTACCAAGCTTATCTCCAACAAGAAACCTTCCTACTGGAGAGAAAATGCTGGAAATTTTACCACCCTTCCACAACACTTCAAGAATGCTGGTTATGTGTCTGTTTCTGTGGGAAAGATTTTTCACCCAGGTAAACTAAAGCCGGCTGGTTTATACCATCGAGAACGCGACACAAGAACGTTTACATAACGACACAACGAAAGTTTTTTTTCCTTTACGTCGTTATGCTTGTGTAATTATATATCTTCCTTTTTATGTCGTTATGTGTTGTTTGCAATGGTGACATAACACTCCGATATGTCATGTTTTGCATTTGCGCGACACCCGGGCGTAACCTCGCCGTTATGCATGGTTCAATTCCTACAGTTACCATCCGCCCGCCCCGGGCAACCCCCGGGACAAAGTCGGCCCTTGTGGCCCGGGGGTGGGGAATTTTGCAAGTAGTCTTGTCCCGGGGGTAGGGGGTGGGGATAATCTGGGTGCGCAAGGAGTTATGGGGCGAAAATTTCGTCGAAGCACATGGCGGACGACATGACTCAACAAGCGGACTTCTTTGCTGGGAAATCCTTACAATTTGTTAGTAATTGTTGGCTGGAAGAAAACAATTTGGCAAAGTTAAAGCCTGTATTTGAAGAAGTGTTGCCTGTCAGTGGATGATGCGAAGTGTTGGGAAGAACGCATCCTCAGTACACGAAACAACCGCAAAAGAGGAGCGATGAAAGCCAAAGAAACTCGAGCAGTGGGAGAGATGCTTCCTGATCTTTGTAGCCATACGAGTCTAGTCCAGTCCATGTCTATTTTGTAAACTGTTCGGTGGATTTATATCATAAATATTTCTGTCTTCTTGAGAAACGGTGCAGCGTGCTGTTGAGTGTCCCGGGAGTGGGGAATTTATTACCTCTTTCTTTGTGCCCGGGGGTGGGGAATAGGACGCCAAGTGAAGAAAAAATGGCAAATCCCCCGGGGGTGTGCCCGGGGGGGGGGGGGGGGGGGGGGATGGTAACTGTAGGAATTGAACCATGAATTATGTCGGCAATTACCTTAAGCATGCGCACAACCATATTATCTGGGTAGTGGCAGCCATGGACAACTGTTTCTTTTACTGCGAAGGCGAAACAGCTTTCCCTGGCTGTCACTACCCGGGTGATATGGTTGTCGTTATGTCGCTAATGTGAACCAGGCTTTTGCTGCAAAATGGTCAGTTTTTCCCTCCTATTAAGGCTCAAGGGGGTAGGGGGACTCATGTAAAAATGTGGACTTTTTTGCAGCCAACCTTGCAAGTGATGTTTCTGAAAACCGTGAAAAAAAAATTATTAATTACCATGATTTGTTATGTGCCAGCTTTAACCGTGCGTGGAACAACCTCGTTCCCAGGGCTTTTCCCGCCGCCCCTCTCTCGAAGGGAAAAGCCCTGGGAACGAAGTTGTGCGTGGAAGCCCACACTTACAGCTAGCATCAGATCTAGCGAGGCGCTGGTGCCCCCCCCCCTTATCTTTTCCATTCTCTTTACATTTGCATTTCATCCCCCCCTTATTCACTCTGCCCCCAATTCACTCCACCACACTGCCCCCCCCCCCCCCCCCCCAATTCACTCCACCTCTCCACATTATGATGTCTGCATCTGCCACCACTAGCATCTCATCCATGGGTCTGTGCAGTGCCTGGAGATATGTGCCGTCAGAACACCGGGGAAACACCCCAGGGGACTCTTGTATAAAAGTCTTGGGGATGCTCCTCGAAAATTTTGAAAAGAACCCCTGAAGGTAATTATGTCAGGTCCCAACTCCATCTTAAGGGGGAGAGGGAGAAGGAGTGAATGAGGGGGAAGGGGGTGGGGGTGGAGGAAAGTGAAAATGAGAGACTGTTAAAAAGTTTGGCCCTCCGGTCCTCATTTTTTGGCAAGATAATTAGGGGGGAGGGGGGTTGGGGGCGATCCCTCCCCTAGATATTCACCACTGGAAAGGTACCAAAAAGGATACAACACTGAACCCCCCATAAACAAGTACCAAAACCCTAATGTTAACCCACAGGCTTACCAAATTCCTCTATCTGTGTGCTGTGCTGTGCATCTTCACTAAAGGCTAAATTTAGGACTAATGAAAACTCTCTAAATCACTGCCATATTATTTAAACTTTTTGATGGTTTTATTTTTTTTTTGGCAGTGATTTTTATCAGTTTTAATAGCCCTAACTTTCGCCTTTATTGAGGCTATTTCATAAACTGATACATCCATTATAGATGCAAAGAAAACCACACAAACAGAGGATGGTTAGCCTGTGGTTAACCCCCTAAAAGCTATCAATGAGAAACATCCCAGTCACTAAGTTTTATATGGAAGTACCAGTGAGTGGAGGATGATCTTGTTAGAAAGCCTCGTAACCTTCCTATTAAAATCACTGAGAGCCAACTTACCTTACTGGACAGTAAGTTGTCTATTTTTAAGTTTATATTGTGCTATTTTCAGGAAAATCATCAAACTTCACCTATGATTATCCTTACAGTTGGTCAATGCGACCGTATCTTCCCTCGACAGAAAAATTTTCAAATGCAAAAGTGAGTTTTCAGTGATAGTGACAGTTAGCTAAGCCAGTCAGAATTATTGTGCTCAATTTATAAAATAAATAGGTGTCAAAAGATGATTTCCCAGTGTAATTACGTCAGCCAGTTGTCTGGACAGTCTCGTTTCTCACAAATATGCATATTTATGTCACGCTAAGATGTTTTTGTCCTTTTATTGCGCCTTTCAATAACATGCGGAATTTGAAATTCAAATTTCCACCAACGGTTGAATTTTACACAGCCGTCAATCATCTTAGCTTACCTCTCAGGAAACAGATCTTCACTTCAATGAGTTCCAAAGGTCACGTCCGTGCATTATGGAGGCCCTGCCAGGGTAAATTCCGACAGGGGACATGACCCAAAAAGTAGCGACAGCACCAGTAGTAAGGGGTGTCTACGGGGGGCACGAGTCATTTTCCCTAACCACGCCCTTTTTGGAATTTTGAATAGCCCAGTTTCGAATTGTTTGTGCGAGAAAGCCTGGTAACTATTTTTTAGCATTAAGTCGAGGCTGAGGGGAATAAACTAAACACGCGGGCGCTTTAATATTTTGAAAGCAACTAGAGTAACGGTAATGCATAACTTAAAAATCAGGGGAAAATGAGGTATTGTGCCATCTCTGTGTGTACAAACAATTCTAAAAAAAGGCCAGACCTTAACTTCTTCGATTTCCCGAGCGAGGGAAGGCTCAGAAGAACATGGAGCACCTTTTGCCGTCGCGCTGATAAGGAGTTTGAGTCCGTCACAAACTTGCACATATGTTCCGAGCATTTCGAGACAAAACACATCGTGAAGACCCTGTCTGGAATTAAAAAGTTAGCAAAAGGGACGGTTCCAACGATATTCCATCCACAATCAGTCCCACGAAGTCCAAGTCAACGAGAAAAACGGATGAATGCGCGAAGGAAACGACGTTCGAGCGAACACAAAGACGCAATGCTTCCCGCAAACATTTCCCGAGTGTCATCTGATGTCGCTCTGAAGGATCACGACTACGTCCCTGGGAATGACAAAGTTAATGTAACCAACACTTCTCAAACTATCCAAAACGTCAACGAAGTAAAAGACTATGTTTCTGTCTCTTGCCAAACGGACATTGACCAACAACAAATGGAAGATCTTGCTCAAAATGTAGAAAAATTAAGAACTGAGAACAAGACACTTCACAACAAACTCAATAACAAGGCAGCAATGAAACGCAAGCTTTTTATGGACAACGTGTTAAGAAACGACGAGTCCGTGAAATTTTATGTAGGAATTCCAACTTTGGCTTGTCTGATGGCAACATTTAATCTTCTGAAACCTTTGGCTGAGAAACTGAAGTACTGGGACACCAACAAAGGAAAGAAAGTAAACTTTCAAAAGAAACCCTCTGTCAAAAAGAGTGTCAAAAAGAGAAGTCTTACAATCTTTCAAGAATTTATTTTGACCTTGGTAAGACTTCGACTAGGACTACTTGTGCAACACCTGTCAGACATTTTTGCTATTTCTAAATCTTCTGTCAGTAAGGTGTTTACTACCTGGATCTGCTTTCTAGCTATAACCTTGAAAGACATCTTATTAGTTTGGCCTTTAAAGGAATCAGTAAGAAAAAACTTACCTCGGTCATTTAAAAATTACCCCTCCACCAGGGTTGTAATTGATTGCACAGAGATATTTATTCAGAAGCCCACCTCCCCTGCTGCCCAGCGCGCTACGTGGAGCGAGTATAAAGGCCATAATACTATGAAAACTTTAGTGGGAATAACTCCATCAGGATTTTTCAGTTTTGTGTCGAAACTGTAAAGTGGGAGTACTAGCGACCGAAAACTCACTCAGAAGAGTGGGATTTTGGAACTGATTGAGGAAGGAGACCACGTCATGGCAGACAGAGGCTTCACAATTAGAGACCTGCTTACAAAGCGAAAGGCCTACCTTAACATGCCCCCCTTCTCCAAAAAAGGTAACTTATATTTGCATTTTCTTCAGAACAGTGTCCTCACAACTGCAAGAATTAAGTACTTCCTCCAAAAACTAGTTTGCATGCAGTAGGTAAACATGATCACACAACCATAATTATGAGGATTTATCCTGTTCAGGGGCAGATGAGGAGAGGGGAGTTCCTTGAGTGCTTGTGCACCCCTCCTTCTTACCCCCAAATACCCCTTCTTGACGTCAGCTACAAACTTTGTATCTAAGGGTGACCCCCCCCCCCCCCCCCCCCCCCCCCCTCTCCTCTAGTTATAGGTACGGCCTGAAATTCAGTTTACAAGATGAACTTCTATTTGACCAACCAGCTCTGAACACAGATTTATTTTTATTTTGTTAACTTTGCCAAATCAAGTACATATATATACACTAAAAAAATGGGAGAGGCAGGGTATCTGCAACAGCATAGCCAATTACTGTGGGCTTAAGATAAATATATAAAATTAATTTTAATTACACAATAAATAAGTAGTTATAAATCTAAAAATTAAAAGCAACAAGTAATATGGCACACTAGGGCCTTAATTAACTGGACTGCTTTTTTTTCTTGGGTCTTGATTTGACAGTGCCACTATTGTAGAAACGGTCTCAACTGAATATTTATTGAGGGATAAAATGTCAGCATGTCTTTTTTATTTTTGTTATTAAACAATAGGTAAGCAACTGTCCAGAAAGTCACTAAAAACAACAAGATCTATTGCCAGCGTCAGAATTCATGTTGAGAGAGCTATAGAAAGACTGAAAGACTTCCACATTCTTCAAGGAAATTTCCCTATACCACTTGTACCTCTTGCTGATAACATTTTAACAGTTTGTGCTGCTTTGTGTAATCTTCTACCTCCACTAGCCAAATAGGAATTCTCTAGCATGAAAGCAATGCCTCTAATTTGATATTATCAAAACAATTCACAATAACTGTATTATGCAAGAAATCTTTAGTTGCATGTTGACATTTTGTCATGTCAAATGGCTGTATTGGTTAAGAACAATGGTTGGAAATTCTTTAGTGGGATTGGTCCCCATTAGGAACAAAATTATCTACTGGCCTGAAACCTGTTTTGTGATATAGATTTAAGATAAATTGTTCTGTCAATGGTATAAACTGATTGTTTTTCTAAAAATGATTTTTTCTAGTCTATTCACAATTTATCTTAAATCTATGAACTTGTTTTAAGTGGGAAGTGATCATAAGAAGTGTACTCGAAGAGGACCCACCTTGTGGCTAGGGGGCTATGTAAGACACCATCTATCTGATGTGCTTAATTAACAACACTTATTGACCTGAAAATTTGAGATGAGACCCCCTTTAATATTCTGTGTGCATGAAACTTGCATTGCTAGTAAAACTGCACAAGGTTTGAATCTGTTGCTCAGTTTCTACTCCTGATAGAGTGACGGAGAGGCGGCTATACAAACAAGACACTGTCATTAAATATGGAAGAGGGGAGGTACACAAAGAGACCACCAGTCTTTTTGTGGAATGGTGGGTCCTGTCCGAGTACAATAGTTGTAACCATTTCCCCAAGTAAAATCTGTGTTAGGCTTTTGACAATAAGTAAACCTATTGTGTACTGATTCTCCCCTGTATCACTTTTTATTCTATGAGCAGCAAAACAAACCTAAGAATACTTCTTAGTTTGGGTGTGGTAAATGCACAACCCGTGGTTAAGCCTAATACAGTTAGGTTGTTGCTTTTGCTATTAATTGTGGAAAGGCAGAAAAAAATGTTTGCTAATAAAAAGAAACCATTCTTGTTCTATAGCAAGTTAAAATAATTTCTCACTGCTTCTGATTAACCTCTTCAAGAATCTTTCCACTGAGGAGTTCAGGCACCATGTGTTCCAAAAAGAACTTTTTTAGCCTTCCAACCATGTGCCCCCACAGTTGTTCATCAAATTGAACGGGTACTACCAAAATTCCTTTAAGCGTATAAATGATAAGATTACAATGTGTTAATCTAGCTATTGCAAGCTGTCCTTGAATTTGATAGTTCCAAGAAGTCTCTTTTTTAAGATAATATTTGCCATCCACTTTTTCAAGGTAACAGGCTGCAGCAATATGAGGTACTTTCAAAAACCTCCATACCCTTGTGTTTTGATTTACATTTCTTTATATACTCTTTTACAGCTACAATTTCCTTCTCATGGCCCCAAGAAAGCTGCTGAGGAGTATTGTCACTACTAAGAGGACAGTAATTCATTAGCAACTTCACTGTATTTTTTGGATCAGTGGTCTCTTTTAAATGGCATATTTTGTAAAAATTTGAAGCTGTTATTCTCCCTGCCCTCTGTGAAAACCAAAATTCTGTACTGTTTTGGCTCAATGATTTCTGAAATATTACCTCAGTTGCAAAATCATGCTGATTTAGAAAGTTTACAAAGTCACTACATTGCTCATCAGTTGGATTTAGTAGAGTTGTTAGATTATTTTTGGCAATAAATATGTTAGCTAACTCTTTCAGAGAATAAACTTCTACATATTCAACAATTTCCTCATGATCAATATCTTCAGATGATATCTTTTCCATGAGTTCTTTATCACTAACAGCCTGAACTGGAGGTTTTGGTAGAAATTGTAAAGCTACACACAAAGGGGTAGTTTCCATCAAAGCATCATAAAACCTATCTCTCAAAGATTGGCTGGAACTATAACAACACAAAGGGTTAAAATCAAATGGTTTTTTGCAATCCTTGGCTTCTTTCCCATACTCTGATTTTTGAATTGTAAGATCTTCCATAGGTACAGCATTTTCTGTAATTCTTTTTCATTTTACCCAAATGCAAGGAACTGAGGTGCAAGTCTCCAGTTCATTTCTCCTTATGATGGCTTCCAAATCGAACAAAGCAGCAGCAGCATGTCTGCATGCACCATCAGCTCTGAAGGAACAAAAAGAAGTGCAATGGTACTTATCCCTTTACCCAAAACGAATCATAATATAAAAAATGCATGAAAAGCAAGTTCTTACATTTCATGAAACAGATATTTTAAATCACTTACCCGCCTTTGCAAGCACAGTAAGCTGAGTAAATACTTCCGCTGTTTTCAAGTACAATAAATCTCCAGTAGAAGTCTTTTCCATCTTCTGTTTTAGACTTTTCGGTTGGTTTTACTTTGAATTGGAAATAGCAGTATCCAGTATTAGCGCATATATCGTGGTACTTCAGATCCTCCACATGTCCATCCATGTATAAGCGAAAGCCCTGAAGGCTTTTGTACGACCGTAAACAATCCTCGTCGTAGCCATCTTTTCCCACCAGATACTGATAAATATCAGGAAACCTGAAATCTGGAACATTAGAGAAGTCATGGGTCCAAAATTTGAGTGAAAGTGGATGGGGAAGTAATTTCCCTCCTGGCAATGTGATCTTGGAATTAATCAAGTCGTCACGTTCCACAATTTCATTGTCAAGTTTTGGAACCTTCATTTCGGCCGCATTCTTGCAAAGTTCTAGCAGTTCAGCCCTTTTTCTGTTTTTGCCGTCCACAGATATTTGAATATCTCTTTCCTTTTAGGAAATTTTGAAGCTCTGGAACTTTCATACTTGCAAACGTACGATTTTCATCCGCCATGTTGACGAGCTATTCCCCTCAGCCTCGACTTGATGCCATAAAGTAGTTACCAGGTTTTCTCCCACAAACAATTCGAAACTGGGCTATTGGGGGCAGTCAAAAAAGTCCCTATATACGTCATCGCTGACGTCAGCTGACGTTAACCCAACGTTATATAGGGGATTTTGACTATAATTATTTTTCAATTTTTTTTCAAATTTTTTTGAATTTTTTTTTGAAGTTTTTTTTTTCAATTTTTGATTTATATAGGTGATTTTGAGTATCGAATTTTTTCAAAAAATTTTTTGATTTTTTTCAAAAAATTTTTCAAATTTTTTTTTTTTTTTGGGGAAGTGGTCAAATTTCCCTGTGTACGATCCTCCTGGGGAATGAATTGGGGAAGTAGTCAAAATCCCCAATATGAAAGAAGAAGCCCACACAAAGATGAAAGTTCAATAACGTGTTTAATGAAAATCATCAACAAGAAAAAATTTCAAGGATTAACGCTTTCTTCTTTTCTTGAGTAACTTTCCGATCGGGGTTTGAGCAAAATTTATCTGGATGTTATGGTGATAAAAGCGCTTATCATCGAGCGCTGAATAATTCTTTTAACAGAACATAATACAAGCAATCACTTGGTAATTAGACCGCATGAAAACCTTCAGGGCAAAAAATTCAAAGTCAGACATTTTCCGCGAAGACGTGTCGTAAATCAGGTTCTCTTTCTCTTTCGATTCCATCGCATGTTAGAACGAAAATCATCTTGGCTCGCCTCCGGGACATTCCGTGAATGAAAAAAGAAAAAAAAAATAGTTTGAATTCAATACTCGCAGAAAACTCGTTTGAAAGAAGAAACGTGAAAGTATTTTAAACAAATCAAATTTTCCTCGCATGACGAATCGAGCAAAGACAAACAAACAAACTACGAACCTGCGGAAGGATTTTGCAGTACAAAAATCCCTTTCTTTTGCCGAAAAGGTTGTCCTTTTTCCAAAGCCACCTCTTAAACCTTCCACGAGGAGAGTTGTCTGATTTTTTAGCGAGGAACCATCTTTGTTTTCACGCCGTGAAAAAATCTTTCTTGTCTTTCTCAGAACAGCGTTTTCCTGGAAAAACCCGGCTTACGCCATCACTTGGCTCCAGACCACGCGCGAACCACAGCAGGACCTGGCTCCGTCGACGATAAAAGAGTTTAAATTGAAATCGTCTCGTCCCAAGTGTTTGCGATAATCTTGCACCCATTACTGTTTTCTTCTGCCGAGCAGCTCGTCTGGCTTTGCGTTGTAAGCGAATGAGAGAAGAATGAAAAAAGAACAAAGCGCGAGCCTTTATAAAGGGAAAAAAAGCTGACGCCACCCCTCAGGCTACGAGGAAGCCCTTCGCTGACGTCTCTTGTCTCTGAAGGGCAATTTGTTTTGTCAACCAAGCGTTTCCAGAAAGTGAGAGTGCTTTTTGTTTTGTGTTTTTCTTGCTTGTTTTTCGTTTTCTTGTTTTCGAATGTTCTTGTTGATTTTTTTCATTACGTTTTTGACTTTTTTTTTTGATGAATTCTTATTCAAATAACCGGTTCGCTGACGCCATTTCTTCATTATAAAAATCGCTCCCCAAGTTCATTTTCACTCATTCTCCAGCTGAAGAACAAGAAGAAGAAAAGAAGAAGATGCCGAAGAAGATGCCATTTGAAGAAAAAGTTTACGTAGCCCCGAAGCGGAAATCCACCAAACCTGCGAAAGTTCCTGCGGGAAAGAAAAGAAAGAAAGAAAATGTTAAAGATATCATTAACAAAGCTAAAGATGTCGTAGAGTACATCACAATTGAAGCAGAAGGAAGAGCAAATGAAGCACCATTGGCATCAATAGCCCCGTTTATACCTGACGCTCACACAGAAGTGAATGAACCTCTTATTCAAGATGTGGATCTAAACGTGGAACAACAAAATGCTGTCAATGCAATTGTTGGCAGCATTGGTCACATCACCCAGATGCAAATTGAGGATGCAGCTTCCAATAAGAACATTTTTTTATTCTGCCCCTTTCATCTTGGACATTTGGAACAGAGAGTCAGCTCCCCAAACGGGTTTTGTTATCTGAAATGCCCTTATCAAGATTGTTGTGTGATCTGCGCAAAAGACAAGGCAGAGCTTTACATGCAAACTGTTCACGCTCAGTTGAATAGGGACATTAAGGAAAACTGGAAGCCTTTGCGTTGTTTCTGCAATGAAGTCTTGACCCTGAAGCAAAGCAATTCTGAGAAGAATCCAGGTCGAATCTATCTTGCTTGCAGAAAGAGAGAGTGTAAATACTTCCAATGGGGTGATCTCCCTTTGAACGAGAAAAACGGAGACCATCACTTTAACCATGATCCCTTCCCTCTCCCCATGAAAGAATATGCAGGCAAAACCTTGATCAGAGATGCATGTGGCGCTTCAAACTTGTTTTCCTGACTTAAAGAAACAAGAAGAGCAAAAGAAACACGCAAAGCAGACGGAATCAGCGAGAGTGATCCAAGAAGCCTTTCCAAACACTTTTGGCTCTAGTCAGCCAAGTCACCCAAAATGTACTACTCTTTTTTGAAAAAAACGTTTGAAAAAACTTATCATTATTGCTATAAAAGGTTTAAATTGTTTGAATGTTGAATAAAAATGAAACTGGGCAAAAAGGTTGTTTGATCTCTTGTGGAATTGGGGTCGATGGCGAGTCATGCCATGGGTATGTTCCTCTTTGTATAGACGCTGTAAAGAAGGGTTGAAACCTATTCCAATAGAAGATGTTCGACAAACAATTGTTGTCGAAATACAATGATTCCAAAGCTATAGGCAGTTTAAGAGGAGTGGCACGATTTGCATCCTCCCAGGGAATTCCGCTGGGTCGAGCCAAACAATTGTTACAACAACATCCGCAAGAATTTAAACATGTTTGATGTCCACCATGTTTTGTAATCCCACGCCACTTTGAAAACCAAGACTAAGACAACAGAGGTTTCATTCACATTGCACCAACGTTTTACTCAATAAAAAAAGTAAAGAGAAGAAAACATGGCTGCGATTGACAACAATGGCAAAAAAAAAACATTGATCAAACGGTTTTTTTTTTCATTGAGCTTGAGGCTCGTGGGTCGTTTGTCCTCTCATGCAAACTTCGACGACCGTCAGTTTTTTTTATGGATCTAATCCCAAGTCCTTGCACGAGGAGCTGTCATCGCTGTCCACCTCATCTGTCCAATTATGACCTAATTTCAGGCGCTGCCAGTCAAACACTTCATCGATGTTGACGTGCGTCAATCCTAATAGTTCATAGGTAAAGAACAGATCTTGACGTCGGAAGGATAAAATTTCTTCCAAAATGCGTACGGTGACCACATCGGTTGACAACATGTTGCGCACAAATTGACAGTTTTCAGGGGTCCAGATCGGGTGTACGATACCATTTTCATGCAGCTGATGCACCCATTCGTCGTACACATCTGGAAAATTAGTGACTTGTCGAAGAGCCCTACTAATGTTAGCTCGTAGATCGTGTAAGAACAACAAGGCTTCGGGTGACCAAATGGGGTTATCGGGCGGTTTCAATACCACATGATGTTGCATGCATTTTAATAATGCTACAATCCACCAACGCCGCCAAGGGCGAGCATTCAGACTCTGCGTAAACTCACTCTGAGAGTCCACTACCCCTTGACTCGTGAAAGGAGAAGTCATGTTTGGTGTAAAAAAGACTAAACGTTATCCTTATATAGAAAACGCGAACTGTCAGTCCTACCAAAATCTTCTATAAAAAAAAAGAAACGACAAGGTATCAAAACAAATGGTAACACGTCAACAAAGAACACTTCAGCGCGCGAGATTAAAAAAATGTCGAGAACGTCTGACGCCCAGATTGCTTTAAAAGATTGGTTGGGATGTGCCATTCTCTTTTTAGAAAGAGTCGACCCCCATTCTTTGGTGGAATTCAGCGATGATGCGTTACAAGAGCTAGAACCGGACGTAGCGTTTGCGCAACTGGTGACCAGAAACAAAGAGAAGAACGAACCGTTTACTTTGCTTCATTTGATGGCTTATTTAAGCGTTATGCGTCAATGTTTGTCCCTGGACGCTTACCGTGAACATCGTCGTTGGATATTTAAGCAACAACAACAAGCATACATACCTAGTTTTGGACGTTTTGTGGCTCAATTTACAGTGAGTCTGACCCGGCGATTGATCCCTTTGGTGGTGCGCACCTGTTTGTTCCCCATCTAAAAAAATGAAGAAGGCCGAGCAGATGAGTCCTTTGGAAGACTTGTATTTGGATCTGGAGAGTCCTTACGCGTTGAGTGGGAATTTCAAGGAATTGACCAAGGTGGCCCGCGACACGTTGGACGTCTCACCCAGCCAGGCGCAAACGTATTTACAAGGAGAACCCACTTTCACGTTACACCGTCCTCGTCAGGTACGATTTCCACGCAGCAAGACGGTCGTGCCTCCGCAAGTGGATTATACCTGGCAGGCGGATCTTGTGGAAATGCAGGATGCCAAACTCATTGCCCAAAACAAACGCACCCGATACCTACTGACGGTCATCGATGTGTTGTCCAAATATGCATGGGTCATTGCCTTAAAAAGCAAGAAAGGCAAGGCCACGGCAGATGCCTTTCGTTATTTGTTGGAGAATTCAGGAGGACGTAAGCCCGTCAACTTGCAGACGGATCAAGGGAAAGAATTCTACAACCAACACATGAAGCAATTACTGGACGAGTATAACATTCACCACTATTCCACTCGAGGTGAACCCAAAGCTGCTGTGGTCGAACGTTTCAATCGCACTTTGAAGGAATTGATGTACAAGTACATGACAGCTCGCAACACCCCCAAATATTTGGAGGTCTTACCCTTGTTGGTGGACAAGTACAACACGCGCATTCACAGCCGCACTCAAATGGCCCCGGCCGATGTCACTGACGACAATGCCTCGGTGGTCTGGAAGCGGTTGTTCAAACCCACCCCTGCCTTAGACCCTTACAAGTTTCGACCGGGGGATTTTGTGCGCACCACAAAACCCGTCAAGGGTAAAAAGAGTGCCTTTTCCAAGAGTTATCGGGGTAATTGGTCGCAAGACGTGTACACGGTGACCGATCGTCAACGGTCCTTGTACGATGGTGTGAATTATTATAAGTTGGACACTTGGAAAGGTGATAAAGTACCTGGACGATTTTATGAACCTCAACTGCAAAAAGTACGAGCTCTACCCAACCAATGGCGGGTGAGTAAAAAGCTTAAATACAAGGGACGCGGACCCACTCGTCAAGTGTTAGTTAACTGGCAAGGACTTGCTCCCGATTATCAAACGTGGATACCCGTCAAAGAGTTAAAAAAGTCCTCGTAAAAAAATGGCCAAACCCTGGGAAATGGACGATGATTTTTTGCTGTTTCTGAATAGTGGGGATGTGGGCACGGAACCCCTCGAACCCGGAGAGACCACCGTGCGCAGTGCGTTCCGACAACGGTTGGAGATTCCATTGACGCTCACCGACCAGTGGCAAGTTGCCCTTTTGAAACTGTTGTACACCAATTCTTACGGGAACACCGTGTTGAAATCGTCGCAGGATTACCATGTGCGTGTGGGGAGCTCGGATGGATCGGTTCCCACTCGATCAATGGCGCTGACTTCGCACAAACACTTCACGCACGCGGCAGAATTGCTTGGCGATTTGGTGCAGAAGATGGGATGGTACGTGATACCTACCTTGTCGGGCGGTCAACATCATTACGGACAACTCCACATGGAATCTCCTGGCACCACGGACGAAAATTTTCCCACAAATCCCAAACTGGATCTGTTTCGTCCCGACCTGGTGCGTGAATTTTTGCAAAGGATCGAAAACACTTATCGCGTGAAACAAGTCGCACTCCCTACGCGCTTCAATCTGATCGAATATTACCTAGGATTCGCCCTCCTGAAACTCATGGGTTTAAGGAGGGATTACATCTGGTTAACTAGAGCTAGTCCATCCAGACCCAGGACGCATTATTCACTCCATCTGTGGGCGCAGGGTCAGTACAATCTAGGGGAATCGTTGGCTCTGTTGATGGGATTTTTGGAGCCCGATCCAGATCGGCCGGGCCAGACGCGCATTGTGGCTCACAACACCGTCTACGCGGACACAGGAGAAGGTACGCAAGCCGATTGGGTGGTTAGTCGTTTGGACACGCATCACTTTGGCATCGAGACGGAAGATTTTCTGTTGGGAGGCGTACGCATCAAACTCAACACTGCCGTCGAGCGGTTGCACTACACGTTTGGCAAAAGAGCCGTCTTTGACATGGGGGCTTGGGTGCGCGACCCGTCTCCCTTGTTACCCTACGCGCGACAATCCCCCGTGACGGTGGTCACTACGGAACCCGGCAAGTGGTTTCTGCAGGCCCGAGAAGGGGTCAACGTCGATTTCAAAAACGGTCTGGAGACAGTGATGGGTACCCCACAACTCAAAGCTCCTTCTCGGGTTAAGGGATTCGGGGCCTGGTTGGCTTTGCCCAGTTTGGAGACATCCCTGGCCCAAACAAACACCCACTTGTCTGACGTGGACCTCACGCGATGCAATACCGAAGTAGATGTGGTGGAATTTAGCCCCGTGGGCGACAGACAACGCCGATTGCTGGCCACTCTTCCCCTCTCACCTAGCAGCGATTACGGTCTCACGGTCGAATACGACCCGCAGCATTTGGATTTCAGACCGTTGGCAGGACCCACGCAAAATCTGAGCGAGTTGAGAGTGCATTTAAGAAACGCTGAAGGTTTGGGTATACCATTTTACACGGGTCTCACCGGTGTTTGGTTGTACTTTCGCAAAGGAGGAACGAAAAACACACAACCCTTGCAATCGGCCGGCATGAGTTTTGCTGGGGGACGTCGAGTGACTTTGGAAAGTGACGATCAGAAGGACCTCTTCCCGAACAACACCCCATCGCGTTTCAGGTTGAGATTACCCGAACAGTGGACCTTGGATGCCACATGGGAAGTGGCTCTGGTGCAATTGTTGATGCCTCACACGTTTCACAACGTTCAAGATCGCCAGATACAGTGTTCTGTCAACTACCCGTCCGGCAAACAAGATATTTTTTTGGCGGGCGGGCTCTACGTGACCTTGACAGATGTTGTGTTGGCCCTTCATCAAGCCATCGAAACGGAGACACCCGTTTCAGATGCTGGCACGACCGCTCGTGTCCAACTGCAGTTGGACGAGAAAGGATTTTACCAGTGGACCTTCCCCACGAATGATTTTTCGCTGTACTTACCCAGCTGGTTGGCTCGAGTTTTAGGATATCTTGATTGGGAATCGTGGACGGTCCCGTTTTACTACAAGTCCGACGTGCGTCATCCCACAGTGGAAATCACCAGCACGGACACCCAGACTGGGCGCCCGACCGAAGTGGAAATCACACGCTCGCATACCATGGCCTTACCGGCCGATCATCGCGTGTGGAGTTTTGTCTCCCCGAACTCTTTCCAGAACGTCTACGTGCATTGCAACGTGGCCGAACCCGTGTACGTGGGATCGCAGATGGCCAAGGTGGTCTTAATCCATGGCGTCAACCCTCAGAAGGGGGTCTTGGAGGACGTGCCCATTCCACACTTGATCTTTTCGCGATTGAGTCATTTCACTTTTCGAGACCTCGAAATCGATATAAGAGACAACTTAGGTCGTCCCATCTCATTTCAAGGAGGAAACGTCACAGCTGCTCTGTATTTCCGACAACGTAAATTGCCTTAAAAAAAAAAAAGTGCCAATGCGTCGCACGTTTTTGAGATCGCAATGGATCCAAGTAGGTGGTGGTGATGGTTACAATCAAGGCTTGCCTCCGTATCAAGAAGGGGGTTTTTGGGGCACGCTGGCAGGTCCTGCAGTGAGTTATCTGGGTAATTTAGCGGCCAACGCGGGATACGAAACAGCCTGTCGAGCCGCCCGCAAATTTTACAAAAGTCATTGTCGGAAGAAGGAGGAGGAAGAGGAAGAGGAGGAGGAGGAACCGCCCCGCAAGAAAAAGACAAAGACAAAACGAGAACTGCCCCGCAAGAAAAAAAAGAAAAAGATGCAACGAGGAGGAAGAGGAGACAAGTACGACGGTGGGACGGCCGATTATCAGGAAGGAGGACTGGTCTTACCTTTCTCCGAAATGACGTACGAGCAACTGTTGAGAGCGCAGAGGGGTTTTGGGAAGCGGCGATCTCGACAAAGAACCCCTCGTCGACCTCGCAACATCACGGCCGCGAGTTTGGATGAAAATCTCTATCGGCGTCTGGGAGGGAGACCCATCGGGGTGTTGCCCAATGCCATTCCTGGCTTTCAGGTGGGCATGGGAGAAAATCGAGAGAGAGTAAGAGGAAAAAAACGTAGACGAACGGGTCACGGTGATTGTTTCAACGAGCTCCTATAAAAAGGAGCATCCACGGGTGGTCGACCATTTGACTAGACGTCACCGTCAGCATGTCACAAGGGTCAGATGACACAGACAACAACAACAACAACAACGGTGGGATCATCGTGCAGGCCGATCAGGGTCTTTACAATTATCGCCCTCCGCGAGAAATTGATGCCACAGAATACAAATGGCACTTTGAAGATGTGAAATCTCAGACCACTTCGTCAAACCCTCTCCAGTTTCGTTTGGCCGATCGACCTTACCCCTTCTGCCCCAGCGAGATCGAACTGCATCTTAAAGTGTACTTCAAACTGGGCTCCACAAAAGCACCCTTGAATGACTTCACCACCAACCAAGCTATTGTAGGCCCAGTGAACAATTTTGGGTACAGTTGTATCCGTCAAGTTCGTTGTCGAGTCAACAACAACGAAACTGAGTCCACGGCTGGGGTGAATTTGGCATACCGAGAATATTTCAAGACCTTGTTGGAAGCAGATCCCTGGGACGAAGCCAGCCGCCTCAAGCGACAAGGATGGTACAAAGATAGCGCAGGACAGATGGATAAATGGGGAGGCCTAGCCACTCATAATCCTGGAGGGGTTCAACGACAAAAGATCTGTGTCAATGGCACGGGCAAGTTCGAATTCAACGTGTGCCCTTTGCCTTGTAATTTTTGCCAGATAGAACAGAACGTCCCACCCAACACCAGAGTAGAATTTGAGATCGAGTTCAATGACCCCAAGTTCTGTTTGATGTCCATGACCCTGGACAAGTCCACTGCAGCTGGGGCCGTGAACAACACGGCTAGTTTTGAAGTCTTGGCCCAAGAGTGTTTTCTCCGTGTGTTTTATCGCGTTCCCAATGATATCATCATGAAGTACATGGAAGAACAAGTGGAAAAGACCACGGTGGCCAACCCCCTCTCCTTCCCCTTCAGGCGCATGCGATGCGAGAACAGGTACATTCCAACAGGCGTCAGCCAAGTGGAGTTCAACGATGTGTTTCAAGGACGTTCCCCGCGCTTGTTTTGGTTGGTGGTGTTGGAAGATGCGCGTTATCAGGGAGAATTCAATAAAAATCCCTTTGACTTCAAAGCCAATTTTTCAGGATTCAACATCACCAGTGCCGAGTGCACAGCCAACGGAGTCCCAGTGAACAAAGCCAAAGTGGATCTTACCAACAAATACGAGATCTATGATTTGTTGCTGAATGCCTCAGGCAAAAAGAGACGCGATGCTTACCTGTTGGATCCCGATACCTTTGAAAAGGGTTTCTACTTTGTACCCTTTGATTTGACGGCTGTCCAAGATGGAGGTGATTCTGTCACCCCGCAGTTGCAAATGCTGATCAACGTCAGGCTGGGGTTTTCTACAACGACAGGTGCAGCATTGCAAGCTTTGTTCTTGTACAACACAGATGAGAGTCTGTTGCAGATTGACAACAGAGGAACCACTCAAGGCCCAGTGCTCTTGTCCGATGCCTTGGTGTGAAAAGAGCTGGAAAAAACATTATCTTTTTGTAACAATAAAAAAAAAGAGGTCAATAAAAATGTCACTTGCCTATTTCATGAACTTTAGATGCCTTGTTTGAAAAGAGCTTTTTTGTAACAAGAAAAAAAAAAAGTTTAATAAAAATGTTTTATCTTTTTTGGTGATGTTTGTGTGTGTCACTCTCCTGTTCCTCGGGCCCCCTATAAAAAAGGGCACAAGTCCTCCTTGGTCAGTTTTGAAAATGCCTTGCAGAAAGAAAAGAAGAAGAGTATCTCGCAAAAAGAGGTACCACAGAGGGGGTGCTAGGTTCGTGAGACGACCCACCCTGCAGGATAAAATAGCCGAGGGAGCCAGTATGTTTTTATCAGGACCTGCCCCTTCGTTTGCTACGGCAGGCTTGTTCCTGGGCAAGCAAGCATTCAAAGGCATAAAAGACAACGTGGAGCATTTTTTAAAGGCCAAAAAGCGGCGGAGATAAAAAAAAAAAAGATCCACCTTGTCAAAAAAAAAAAGATGGTCAACCATCCCGTGCCAGACGAGACAGCGCCCAAAGACGAAGAAATCGTCGGATGACAAGGCAGGGAGGTATTCAACGAGGAGGTTTCGTCCCCATTGTGGTGGATTTTAAGAAAGGGATCCAAGTGACACGGGACGCCATCGAAGCCATGCAACAACCCATCGACCACGACAAGGCCCGACGAAACGTGAACAGGTACAAAGCCGAGTATGCGTCTTATAAAAGACGCGGTGGAAACAAAGGGTTCACGCGTTGGGCCCGCGACAAAGGTTACGCCAAAAAAAGTGATGCCTGTTGCCTGCAGTAAAAATGCATGACACGTTGCAATTGCGAAAAGCGTGTCGAGGCGATGACAACATTTCAAAATACTTTTGGGACGTGTTTGGTGCGGATGAAGGAGCCTGTCAACCCGTCGAGTACCCCAAGTGCGCCATATGGAACACGGACCCCATACGCTTACCCGGCCAACATTGGATAGCGGTGTTTTGGGCGAGTCAAGACCACGGAGAATTCTTTGATAGTTACGCGCGAGCGCCATCCTTCTACAACGCAGCGTGGCGTTGTTTCGACCTTTTCCGTCACATTCCACAAGAGCTACAAGGAACCAACACCGATGTGTGCGGAGATTATTGTTTGTACTACTTATTTCATCGTTGCCGCGGCAAACCCATGACCCAAATTGTTCGACCCTTCTCATACACGGATCGTGTCTACAACGATACGGCCGTGGTGGAACGAGTACGGGAAGAATTCCCGAGTTTACAACACCAACACCTGGCAGGGGGACTGTATGATGAGGATGGACGCCCCAACCAGATGTGTCGGATCAAACGGTTGAATCTTTGCAAAAGAAAGGCATAAAAGGAAGAACGGTGTTTTTTACGGGGTGACAGGTTAAAAACATGGAAACGGAAGATGCTCCCTCTTGTTATGATCCACGTTTCAGGGTCCCGGGTAACATGCAGATCGTGGGTCCTACCTTGAGCGGCAAGACAACCTTCTTGTACAAGTTGGTCAAAGATGCTCCGTGCTACTTTCGGGAAGACGACAGATCCCCTTGTTATTTTCAAAAAATCGTGTATTGCTATGGATCAGCCTGGCAACCGATTTTTAACCAATTCCAAGAGATGGGCGTGCAATTTCACGAGGGCTTGCCAGACAACGTGGAAGCACTCTTTCCACCCGAAACACGCCCCGGTTTGATCATCATGGACGATCTCATGCACGAAAGCAGCAAGTCACCTCAAGTGACCCAACTGTTGACCAAAGGAACGCATCACTTGGGTCTCTTTGCGATTTTCCTGTCGCAGAACCTCTTCCATTCGGGCAAGGAACAAGCTGGTCAAAATCGCAATTATCATTACACCGTTCTCTTCAAAAATCCTGCGGATACCCGTTACATCAAGATGCTGGGCAATCGTTGGTTGGGTGATTCAGAGGCATTTTGGCCCATCTATAAAAGGGCCACAGAGAGACCTTTTGGCTATCTATTGACCGACCATCATCCTCGAACCGACGACGCCATTCGTTTTCGTACCCATCTCTTGATAGACGATCCCGAACCTCTTACCGTGTTGCAACCCGCTCAAAAGAGAAGACACAAAACGTGAGAAAAATGTCTTTCCGTCGTCGAGATTGGAGAAGACAGCGAGGACGAGGCATGTTGGAGGATTTTAGCAAATCTCGCGCCACCCGCACCAATCAAATCAGAGCGCGATGGAATAAGGAGAGAGCCGACATGCATCGACGCTTGCAAAACGAAAGCGGTAAATTGCAAGAAGGTGCCCGTCGCCTCCAGTGGATGTTGGAAAACCCCAACCCCAGTCTGGGTGAAAGGGTCATGGAGAAGGGACGTCAAACCCAATTCAAAGCCAAGAATGCTTTCAAACCAGGCATCAAACGCCCCAAACTCAAAGCAGGAACGAAAAGAGCCCTGATGGCTGGGGCGATGGGAGGTGTCTTGGCCCCCGTAGTGGGAACTTTAATCGCCAAAGCTATAAAAAAGACGAAGACGAAGAAGAAGAAATCATAAAAAGAAAACAGTTATGCAGTCCCTCATTGTCATTCCCACCTATGGAACATGGCCCACCATGCCACGCATCGCTCGAGCGCCTTGGTCGCAAGGGGTTCCTTTTACCCGTTACGTGGTTGGGAAAGGGATACAATTGCAAGATGCAAGCGATCTCACCACGGGTCGGGCGGCCTGGCAAGCACAGATCCGTCGCAGTCAAAGAGGTCGCGGGATCGATGGCAGCCAGAGATCAAGAGCCATGGCCAAAGCCTATGCCAACCGACCCGCTCAGAAGGTCGATCGTTGGGTCAACAGAAAGATGTGGCGCTTGCGAGATAAGATGACTCCCGAAACCTTAACAGGAAAATTAACAGCAGGTGCTGCATTAGGAGGAGCTGCGGCGGCCATGCCAGCAGCGTTTTTTGGGTGCCTTAACAGCCAAAGTCTTCACCCAGAAGAAGAAAAAGAAGAAGAAGAAACAAGAAGGAGGGTTTTTAACGCTGCTAAGCAGTGCTGCCAAAGTGGGATACGAGGTTGGAAAGGGAAAAGATTACAAGCGTATGGGAGCCAAAGGAGCCACGGGGCATTATAAAGCGCATCGCAAACCCTGGGAAGTTTAAGGAAGGTATAAAGAGAGAGTAGTCCTCATCCGCAAGTACATTCACCATGCCAACCGTTCGCAGAAAGAAAACAAGACAGCGTGGAAAAGGTTTGGGCGCCGACATGGCCGTGGCCACGGCAGCTCCCATTGTGGCCAATCTCTTAAGTCAAGGGATTGAACACGCCATGGACAAAGGACCAGAGGTACTCGGCAAGGTAGCCGAGCATGGCAAACGTGGTGTAAAGTGGCTCTCGAAACGCTTCAACCGTTTGAGAAAAAAGAAACCTCAGAAGGGCGGTAGAAAAAAAAGAACATCCTTGCCCCGTTGGGCTCAAGAACCTGGTCTGTCCAAACTCGTAGGTCTACCCAATCATTTACCGTCACACGTGCAATTTCAACTTGAAAATTCCACGACCTCGGTGTAGGCAGGCGAAGGATATAAGAAAGGAGGAAACTGCAGGACACACACAGTTTTTTGTGATGGCCCCACCTAGAGGCGCTTGGCGTGCTTTTCCTGTCAATTCAAATTTTTCGCCCACTTCTGCTGCAGAGCGACGAGCGAACTCGGGATTTGATGCCCCAAGAAAGAAGGCCACTACCGATCGTTTTGGGAGACCCAACCGAGCCGTGAAAGCCAGTATTGCCTTGAAAAAAGGAATCAAGACAGCCAATGCGGCGACAGCGGGAGCGATTTTAGCGGCCACTTTGGGCGGTGTGCTTGCAAGTCAACTCTCGAAAAAGAAAAAAAAAGAAGAAGAAGAAGCAAGAACAACAAGGTGCAGGCAAAAGATCAAGGGGATGGCGCATGCAAGAACAAGCCGACTGGTTATCGGGGTTGACGGATCGCCGGACGTTTTCGGAGGACATAAAAAGAGCCAGCAACGAACAATTGCGAGCTCTGACCGATCTGATACGTAATCTCTACGACAACGTGATCCAAGTACCCGCTTACGTCAAAACCCCTCTCCTGGGTAACAGGAAAACGATTCGACGCATCAGTGCACTGACGACGCCTTTGCACGAAAGAAAGAGGCTCTTAAGAAGAGTAGGAGGAGAAAAACTCGTTCCCTTTTTGCAAGCCGGACTAGACGCCTTGTCGTCATGACGGACAAATACGCTCGAGAGATGATGTTGGTGCCCAAAGATCCCCCCTGGATGAAACCGCCGGTTCCCTTTCTACCCGATTCATCCCGTCAATGGGGAAGGGGTGAACAAACACCCCCCGACCCCAACGAAGCCTACTGGAAACGTCAATTCTTGACGGACCAATTGGTCAATGCCCCTCGTTTGGATCGCGTCATGCGTGTCATGGATGCCATGAAGAGCGTGGAAGGTGAAGGGCAACCGCCCAAGTTACCTTCGTACGGAAGTAAGAGCAGCGAATACTTTCGACTTCAGAATCAACTACGACACATGATAGACCCCCGTCAGACCTCTGCGCTCTTGAGAAGACCTCCCCCTCTTTCGGCGGCGGAAAACCAAGCCCGAACGGATGATATTATTCCCCCCAAACCACCCCTTGGATCCACACTTCCACCACCTCCCAAGTCATTTCAAGAAGCGCACCAGCAATCAAAGAACATTGACAAACAATTGGAAAACTTCATCAACGTGGCTAAACAGAATTTGGACGAGGCCAAGCGCGCCGGCAATAATCCTAACGAGGTGAAAATGGCTGATCTAGATTGGCAAGTGGCTCAAAAGTCTGCTGAAGTCATACGAGAGTTGGACGATCAATTAAACTCAGAAAACTATGGTTTGCCCTTCAGCGACCTCAAATACTGGACCACGGACAAAGACACATTCGATGCTGCCGTGGAAGCACACAAAAGAGAGCTGCTGGAACGTCGTGACAAACTGTGGGGTCAACTGGAAACAGAATATCAAGAGCACAAGGAAAGCATGAAACAGAGAGAAAAGCAAAGACAAGCCAAGATAGAAAACATTATTCAAAAAGGAAAAGGGGTCGCCTTGAAACGACACAAACCTCGCGGTTGGGTGCAAGAGTAAGAAAGTTGTTCAGAAAAAAGAGACGTTTAAAAGTTGTCACTATTTAAATTGTTGACCTGTTTTCACAACAAGATTGTTGTAATAAAGTTGCTTTAAAATGGTCAAAACACGTGTGCTCTTTTTCTTGCACTAACCGGTTTTTTGAATAAGAATTCATCAAAAAAAAGTAATCAAAAAAAAAACAATCTGCGTGATTCATTGTCTGATGAACCAAATCAAACAAGGCAAGACTCCTTTGTGGCCACAAGTAACGAGAAAAGGCCCACTGGTAGTGTAGACTCTCGCCAAGGTCACAGGTTCGATTCCCGTTGGGGCCCCAAAAAAATCAACAAGAACATTCGAAAACAAGAAAACGAAAAACAAGCAAGAAAAACACAAAACAAAAAGCACTCTCACTTTCTGGAAACGCTTGGTTGACAAAACAAATTGCCCTTCAAAGACAAGAGACGTCAGCGAAGGGCTTCCTCGTAGCCTGAGGGGTGGCGTCAGCTTTTTTTCCCTTTATAAAGGCTCGCGCTTTGTTCTTTTTTCATTCTTCTCTCATTCGCTTACAACGCAAAGCCAGACGAGCTGCTCGGCAGAAGAAAACAGTAATGGGTGCAAGATTATCGCAAACACTTGGGACGAGACGATTTCAATTTAAACTCTTTTATCGTCGACGGAGCCAGGTCCTGCTGTGGTTCGCGCGTGGTCTGGAGCCAAGTGATGGCGTAAGCCGGGTTTTTCCAGGAAAACGCTGTTCTGAGAAAGACAAGAAAGATTTTTTCACGGCGTGAAAACAAAGATGGTTCCTCGCTAAAAAATCAGACAACTCTCCTCGTGGAAGGTTTAAGAGGTGGCTTTGGAAAAAGGACAACCTTTTCGGCAAAAGAAAGGGATTTTTGTACTGCAAAATCCTTCCGCAGGTTCGTAGTTTGTTTGTTTGTCTTTGCTCGATTCGTCATGCGAGGAAAATTTGATTTGTTTAAAATACTTTCACGTTTCTTCTTTCAAACGAGTTTTCTGCGAGTATTGAATTCAAACTATTTTTTTTTTCTTTTTTCATTCACGGAATGTCCCGGAGGCGAGCCAAGATGATTTTCGTTCTAACATGCGATGGAATCGAAAGAGAAAGAGAACCTGATTTACGACACGTCTTCGCGGAAAATGTCTGACTTTGAATTTTTTGCCCTGAAGGTTTTCATGCGGTCTAATTACCAAGTGATTGCTTGTATTATGTTCTGTTAAAAGAATTATTCAGCGCTCGATGATAAGCGCTTTTATCACCATAACATCCAGATAAATTTTGCTCAAACCCCGATCGGAAAGTTACTCAAGAAAAGAAGAAAGCGTTAATCCTTGAAATTTTTTCTTGTTGATGATTTTCATTAAACACGTTATTGAACTTTCATCTTTGTGTGGGCTTCTTCTTTCATATTGGGGATTTTGACTACTTCCCCAATTCATTCCCCAGGAGGATCGTACACAGGGAAATTTGACCACTTCCCCAAAAAAAAAAAAAAATTTGAAAAATTTTTTGAAAAAAATCAAAAAATTTTTTGAAAAAATTCGATACTCAAAATCACCTATATAAATCAAAAATTGAAAAAAAAACTTCAAAAAAAAATTCAAAAAAATTTGAAAAAAAATTGAAAAATAATTATAGTCAAAATCCCCTATATAACGTTGGGTTAACGTCAGCTGACGTCAGCGATGACGTATATAGGGACTTTTTTGACTGCCCCCAATTCAAAATTCCAAAAAGGGCGTGGTTAGGGAAAATGACTCGTGCCCCCCGTAGACACCCCTTACTACTGCACCTAAAATGAAATTGCGACAAAAGACAATCTTTCTAGGCACAATTCCGACAGCGACATCAAAGCCGAGAATTAGCGACAAAAAACGGTGGTTTGGCATATTTTTTCACCAATTTGAGGTCCTTGAGGACCCTTGAGGTTCCCTTGAGGGTCTCTTGAGCATCGCGTTATACATCATTTACGCAACTCCACAACTCCCTGGGAACAAGGTCGTCAGTCAAGCGACAGCAACGCCGATATTTATTCACCATTTTGCATGACTCTTGCATGTCTTGCTTGCTTGGTATTCAGTGTACGCAGGTCAGTTACCATGAATGGCTATAGTAGCATATTACGTGTTCAATGCGCACCGAACAATAACTGAGCTATTGTAGAACTGTAGGCGTTTCTTTTTAACGTACCATTATCCACCTTTTCTAAAATTCCGACAAACTATGTTCGTTCAATTTCCGACAGCAACGTGAAGCATTGATAAAACACAGACATGAGACATTTTAAAATTCAGACAAGCGACACATATTCATGAGATGGCTTTTAGAGTTCATTGACAATTCTTTTTATTCTAAGGTATGTCCAGGAACAGATGGTACATTACAAACAAACATTGTATGTCCAGTTGATCTGTCTCAACAACCAGAAGGAACATTATCAGACATTCAGAGTACTCAATATGCAATAAACTTCTTGAAAAACCATTCAATGCATTGCAACAAAGATCAACCATTTTTCTTGGCTGTCGGATACCACAAACCACACATTCCTTTGAAATATCCCAAACACTTCCTGGACTTGTATCCATTAGAGAAAATACACATTGCACCTGATCCATTACAACCTGTTGACATGCCGCCAGTAGCTTATGAACCATGGACAGACATCCGCTGGCGAGATGATATTGCAGCTCTGAATCTGAGTTTTCCCTATGGACACATGCCTGATTTTTATGCCAAAAAAATCATACAAAGTTACTATGCATCGACAAGTTATGTGGACAGTTTGATTGGAGAGCTCCTGGGTGCTTTAGACAAGTATGGTTTGGGGGATAGCACTATCGTGAGCTTCATTGGAGATCATGGTAAGATTGAATTTCATAAAGCCATGGAAAACTAGTTGAAAAGTTTTGCTGTGATAAAGCTAAGTCCATTCAGACAAGCGATTTTTTGTGCCATTTTTGTCACACTTTTTGCTGCAATTTTTGTCACGCACAAGTTGCATCTTCAAATCACATGTGTAAACTAGCAAAAAAAAAAGTCACCTAAAATGTTCTTATAGCTTACAGCTTATTCAACTCACATCAATCTGTTGGTGCATACATAAAGGCCTGTTTACACAGGCAATTTTTTGCACAACTTTTGTTGCACTTTTCAAAGCAATTTTTGTCGCGTGCAAGTTGCATCTCCAAATCGCATGTGTAAACTAGCGGCTATTTCATTGCAATTTGCAAAAAATTTAAATTTGCGAAAATTTACTCCATTCATTCAGATCAATGAATCTCAATTAAATTGATTTAAAACTGACATCTTTACAACTGCAACTGATAACGAAGAGTCTCTGTCATCTCTGGGTAAACTTGAAGCTCAAGACAAGGAGACCATTTCCTGCCTGAAAAAAGCAATGAATGGCTCCGGTAAATAGAACTGTTCGATTTCATACAACACGTTAAGTGCCTAACGGCCGTCTTTTGGGACTAAAATGTGTTAAATCTCTTCCACTCAGGTTGGGCACTGGGCAAGCACTTGGAGTGGGCAAAATACAGTAACTTCAGAGTGGCTACCAATGTACCCCTGATGGTCCACGTGCCTGGTTTAACTGACAAACGAGACCCTGATTCAAATGCAGTACCATCAGGCAAAGTATCCAATGCACTTGTGGAGTTAGTTGATCTGTTTCCAACCCTTGCAGAACTGGCTGGGATAGAAAAACCAGGTAGGGGTTATATTTCACCTTGACTCAGCTACTTACATAGATTTCAGTGGCATTTGTTTTTTTTTTACAAAGAGAATTTGCTTAAGTTCCAAGCACAATCTCCAACCTGGAGGACCATGATGTTATTTCCTCCATCCCCTCAGACTCTCTCACAGACCACTCCCACATTAAGGAGCACATGTTTCTTTCCTGCACAACTGTGAAGATCATAAGGGCAAGCAACTTCCCTAATATATTAATACACAATGCCAGTGTCCTGACTGAGGTGAATTTTCAGGTTCAACCAGCTTCCTTGTTCTTCTCCTCTCATGGGCAAGTATGAAGTCCACATAAGGTCCTGAGAACTAATTGCTGGTGACCCAGCCAGCAAGTGTTAATCAGTGACATCATCACTTAAGGTAGAGGCCAGGACCCAGTTGTTCAAAAGGTGGATAGCGCTACCTACCAGATAAGTCACTATCCATCGGATAACACAATTAATTTTGTTAATACTTCACTGGATAGTGATTTACTGAGAGGGTTTACAATGTATCTGGTGGATAGTGCTAATATTCCATCTTTGAACAACCAGGGCCAAGAAAATGCCTGTGTCTAGGCTGGTGTTCAACAGGAACCAGGCAAGCAGATGCTGTGTGTACAGTCAAGACTGTGAATTCTGGTACAGTTGAAACACTTTTTAGCGATCAACCAAGCTAGCTAAGGTGATAAGAACTTACAATGAATTATTTTAAAACTCGAATATAAATTTCTATAACTTTTACAGCTTTTTGCCCAGATGACTCATCCAAGATCATCCTGTGTACAGAAGGACTAAGCTTTGCTCCTGTATTAAAGAATGCAACCATACCATGGAAGAAAGCCATCTTCAGTCAATTTCCAAGGTACATACAAATGCTACCAAGTTTAGCAAGTTAGTAGAGGCATGATGGTGTAGTGGTTAGCATGTTGGACTTCAGATACAAAGGTCCGTGGTTTGAGAATTGGTCTCCGCCATCCAGTTGTTTCCTTAGGCAAGAAACTTTACTCCACATTGTCTTTCTCCACCCAGGTGTATAAATGGGTACTGGCGACAAAATACTGGGGGTAACCCTGCGATGGAATAGCATCCCATCCAGGAAGGTAGTAATATTCCTAGTTGCTTTGTGCTACAGAAACTGTGTTAAGCTCCGGCCGAGTGGGTCACCTGTGGCTCGTGTTTGTCACCTGTGGCTCGTGTGGGTAACCTGTGGCTCGTGTGGGTCACTTGTGGCACATGTGGGTTACCTGTGGCTTGTGTGCGACTTTACCCTTTTGCCTTATCATCGAAGACATAAAGAGCAAATTAAATCACATATGCAAGACAAAACTGTATGCTAGTAATCCAGCCATGCAGGAAGTACAACTGAACCAGAAGAAAACTATGCATGAAGATGGCAAATGCAGAAAGAGGGCTGTTTTGCATAATGTTTAATTTGTTCTAACCCGCAATCAGCCAGATTGCAGATTAAAGTGTTAGATTTGTTATGTTGGCACGAAAGAAAGTTACTGGAATAGATTGCTGCCAGCCATTTTCTGGACCATCCAGCGGAGCAAGAACAAATCGGTCAGGCAAGTGAGTGAGCCAGGGGGTTGCTTGTGGAACTTGTTTTGGTCCTTTGTCCTCTTGCACGATTAGTTTGCCCACTCAACTAACTGAAAAGGTACTGCTGGCAGTCTATAACTTCAACTCTGGTCATGACAGTGGGCTGTACATTATATCTTAGTGTCCACAATCAACATTTTTTATAATTAAACTTGGCAAGCCTTGTTTTCAATCATCATCTCCTCCTCTCTCCACATTTCTGATTGATTTCTCTGACTTTGTAGACCCTCAGATACACCTCAAGAAAACAGCTGTCAGCCAACACCGTCCGAGACCACAATCATGGGTTACTCAATGCAAACCAGCCAGTATCGGTACACAGAGTGGATAGAATATGATCATAACACACAGAAAGGCAACTGGTCAAATGTACACGCAAGAGAATTGTACCTTGATCGCAAGGAAGACAGGAATGTAGCAACCTTGCCAGAGTTTTTGGAACTTGTCAAACAGTTATCAATGAGTCTTAAAAAAGGGTGGAGAGGTGCCTTGCCAGTGAGTTAAATATAAGAATCAAATTCTTTGAATCCCGGGGGGGAGGTACTCTGCAAATTTTTTGGTGGGGGTGTTCTGCTGGGACTCTGAGACCCTTAACCTATACTAGACCATTTTAGCTGCATTTTGCAACCCTATTCTAGACTAAACACCAAAAAACCCTACCCTATCCTACGCCTATTCCAGACTCACTATTTTCCAGAAAATTGTTCACTATCACAGTTATTAGTTACCAGGGGTCAGTAAAAATGCTAAAAAACTGCTCGCCGTACCAATTTTTATATGCTATTCGCTAGTAAACCTTGTCTGGACGAAATTCTTCATGCAACTGATCAGTTTCGCGTAAAATGATACCCTATTCTAGACCAAAAATCTCTGAACACTATACCCTATCCCAGACTAAACTGCCTGAAAGCCATACCCTTCACAGCAACACATACCTATATAGCTCATATATGGGAGCCCCCCCCCCCCCCCCCCCCCCCCCCCCTGCCCCCCCGGGCTTTGAATACCCTGTGGTCAGACCTCTCGTAAGTGACCCCTTTCTGTAAGCCACCACCTTGGCTTTACATTTACAGCCATGCTCCGTCACACTTGACCAGGATCCACAAGACTAAAATAAACATTTGAATATTTCTTTGTAAAGTCCGTGATTTGAATGAAACCTTGAAGATCTCTCTGGAAAACACTTTGAAAGTCACAAGTTAATGGAAAAATAACTTCGCTACACACATAACAAACCTAATATTGTTCAGATATGTAACATGTCAAATAAAATGATATTTTGTTGCTCTTTGTTTCCAAAAATGCGGTTCAATTCTCGCGGGAATTTTGAATCTTGGAATGAATTTACAAAACCAATGCGTCAACTTGGAAACTCCAATGAAATTTTCAAATGTACTGTTCACGAGTGACGGAGCATGGCTGTAAAGTGGTCGCTTAAACTTCTTTTTCACATGTATATATTATTTAGAGAGTTTAATATTATATTTTATTCTGAAGAAGTCAACATGGAAGAAACTAGTAAAGTTTTTTAATAAGTTTTAATTTTGACAGCATCGAAAGAGAACAAGAATAGTTATTCACAATGAAAGTCGCTTCAAGTGTATAGGAATATACTTGAAAATTTAAAACATTTTCAACTTCTTTGCTCTATATTAGTTGTAATGTATAACATAACAGGAACTTAAGAATGACACTATAGTTAACACATCTTTCCAAGTCATTATCAATACCGATCTTTGCATTGTTGCACATTCACATTGAGTAAATTATTTCTAGTAAACAACTTCCAAATTTTCGAATGTGTTTTTATTACTACCGGCAAAGTGTCATTCTAAGACTATTCTATATAATTTCAGACTCCCATGAGCCAACACATGAATATGAAACGCTCAGACTTCCCCCTCTCCTAGACACTTTGCACTACTGACCCCCCACCCTCTGTCCAACTCCCCATCCTTTAACACCATCCCCATTGTAAAGGCAGATGACCATTACAGATCCTGGGCTTAATTTTCACCGACCCTCCCCTATCCTAGGTATTCTGCCCCACCGACCCCCCCAGCCTCTTGTCTAACTCAGCTCCCCACCCTCCCCATCCCTGTGGGTAAGGCAGATGACCATTACATAAAGCGGGCTGAATGTCTACAGCCAATTGAACAAGAAAGTGAAATTTCTACCCGAATGCAACAACTAGTTCAATGTTTCAGCACTCATCTGTTAAAAAGGAAAAAATCACACAATCAAATTTTAAAAGTTCTGAAAAATTCTGATTTATTGTAAATTTTCATTAACTTTATTTTTTTAATTTTATCTTCAAATTAGCAAATATTGATACATACATTAATAATTGTTATGATTATAAAGCGATAACAGCCAGCGTCATCTTATATTATATGCATTAAAGCTATAAAATAGGGTGGCTAGATTTCTTTATAGCTAGAAAAAACATTAAATTGGTTTAACACAATATAATAATTTATGTTTGTACATGAGTATGCCTTAATGGATTAATTCCTGAATGTGTCCTCCCCAGCTTTGCATGGCGAGCCCTAATATTGGCTGTGTAGGGGACTATACAATTATTAAGGGGTTCGTTTTTTCGGAGTTCTGCTTAGTGTCTTGTATAGCGCCCCCTACCCCTACACAAAATGGGTCTTTTTTGGAGTAAACTTGTTATCACCACTTGCCTTAAAACTGAGGGTCCCTTTTCTTACATGAAGCATGAATAGGGCTATTTATTTTCCCATAGAACATGATAGAGATTTTTAATTAACACCCACAAGGACGTGCAGGAAATGACTAAAATCCTGTGTTAGAAAACGTGCAATGTTTATGGGGCTTACGGCCTACCAATATTAGCTTTTGCTACCTGCAGGCCAGTATTGTAAGTTGTATAATAACTAACTAATAAAGATTATTGTTGTTGACGATTCATTATTTTTAATCTCAAGATCTTTAAATGTGATAGTGAATGCAATTTTTTACTTAAATGTAACCTGTGACCCAAGTGCTGAATTAAATGTAATTTGTGAATCAATTTGTTTTGTTGAGTTCATTTCTGTGCATTTTAGTGTTTTGATAAAAATTATGTGCATCTTTTTTCTACATTGTGTTTTTCATTTTAGCTAAAAGAGTAATGTTTATGATCAGGAGAATAAGATTTCCTCAATTTTTGCCTGACAGTGAAAGAACTTTTGTAATCATTTGCGATGCGTGAAAACATCTGATGTTTTGACATGAATAAATAAATTTCACAAAGCGGTAAAGGTGACCCTCAAAACTGGAACGATAAGTTTACAGTCGACAGTCAATAGTAATAAAATTATATACTGTAGTTTCAGGCAGTTAATAACTTAAAAAAATGCAAGTAGAAAACTAGGTGTGATATCACAATAAAAGTAGTAAGAATCTTTTGTAGCTTTGAGCTATGATCCTGGAACCAGGAGAGAACGAGTGTACTGTCAATAGTTGTACCTAGCACTAGGGGACATAACTTAAATTAAATACAAGTAAAAAAAAAGGTTTGAAATCACAATAAAAGTAGAATCTTTTGTAGCTTTGAGCTCACAAATGTTGATGGTACATTGTATTGCATAAAAAGAACAAAAGGTTTTTTGAAAGGTTTAGGGTTACAAAAACCCAAGAATTATTTACAGAAAAACATCTTTATCAATCTTTTCACTGCAAGTGTCCACATAGATTAAAGCATCTAACAGGCTGGTTTAAATAGTGATTGCAACCAGAGTTAGTTTTGTCAACTGTTTCTTGAACTTCATCACAGTTCATGTCAACATCATGGCTGTTCAGTGATGGAAAGCCGCTGTTACTTGTGTAGTTAAAACTGTTATGAACATACCCATTTTGATAAACCTTGTCTTCTGTCATGTTAGCCTGTTGACTCATGCCATTTGAAATATATAAATCATGGCTTATAGCATTTGAACCAAGGATCTCTACATGATCCGAATACTGAACCATACCTAAAAAAAAAAAATGGTTAAAGCTTAGTGTGTCCTCAGGGTTCGACAAATATTTTTCTTATAAAATTTGTCCTTGGGCAAGCAGGGGTTTCAATAGAAGCCGGCTACCGGCAGTGTACCGCCGCCTACTTCACCTCTCACCGCCAGTTACCAGACCACCCTAGTCGGATGGGGACTTATGGTCCCTTATCTGTCACAGCCGCCTATTATACCTTGGCCAGCCGCCTACTTCAATTCTTATTGAAACCCCTGGGCAAGTACTGTGTAGCAATCACTTGCCCTGATGCATGGATTGGCTGCTCAATGAAATTGCCCAACACAAAAAGGAAGGACAATAAAATTTGAGAAGGATATAATGTTCGTTGTGTCACAAGTATGGGATAAAGGAATCGAACATGTGACATTTTGAACACTAGTCAGATGCTCTAAGTGACTAACCACTGAGCTAGGAGAGAGAATGTGGTGAGCTATCATATAATTACAGGAGATCCTAGCAGTATGTAGGATGCATGTCATATGAATTCAGTATATGGCCTAGTTCACCATGATCTCTCATAGAGCAGTGGTTAGAGCATCATCTTCTAGTCTTTGCTGTCCAGCTCTTTTCGCTTGGAATTGTTTGGAGTAAGGTTGATCCAACATTGCTTGAACGTGGACTGACAAAGTGTAACCTTTTAAATGCTGACAGGAAAAAAGGAACAATTAAGAAGCTGTCCCTTTTCAGTCAGATGAGCATGCAAACTAATAACAAAACTAATCACAAAACAAGCAGTTCAGCAAGACTAGATCAAACAAACAAGCTGAGGGGGAAACTGGGGGAAAACTGGCAGAAAAGGGACTGTACTCATCTGCAATGGATATGTTTAGCAACAGCAGCAACTATAATTACAGAAAAAAATGAAGTCCCTTCCTCTTCTGGCCTCTTCCCAGTTCCCCGTCATGACAAGCTTGCATTACATGTACCTCGCTCACCGATCACATGATTTGCTTGCCCGCTCAACTATCCAGAGGGACTGCGAGCAGTCTATCGTTACAGCCCTCTTTTGAATGAATGCTTATAGGCCAGACCACAACACTGCTGTTACTACATTTCCTAATCTTTCTGTACATTGAAGTGGGTTTTTAAAGTCCATTACAGTGTAGATGAGAAAAAAATCTAAGAATTAAGAATAAACTTGCCATTTCTCGGTCTTTTCACTTGATCTGTGTACTCCCCATCATCAAGCATTCTTTTACATTTCCTTTGGTTGGAAACTAGATAAAAAAAGTAAGGAAGATCTAAGAATATAGAGTACCGAAGTGATGACGTCACAAAAACTAAATTTGTGAAATTATGGGATTTGATTAGATATTCGGAAAGGGCATGACGAAAAATGCCCGCTTGCCAAAAATCAGCATCTTATTGCAATTTGGGGGTGAGATATTGGCACCGTTATGCTCTGATGACTCCATACAAACCTTTCTAATTTTTGCCTTGGTTCATTACGTAATGAACCAAGGCAAAAATTAGAAAGGTTTGTATGGAGTCATCAGAGCATAACGGTGCCAATATCTCACCCCCAAATTGCAATAAGATGCTGATTTTTGGCAAGCGGGCATTTTTCGTCATGCCCTTTCCGAATATCTAATCAAATCCCATAATTTCACAAGTGTGACGTCACACTTCGGTACTCTATTGTGCACTTAGTTAACCAAACAGCTCTTTAACCAGCCAAAAGAGAAATCACTCTTATAGTGCCCATTTCTAGGCACCGATACCTTTTGCGCATTCCACTAGCCAAAACCGCCAAGTTTCAAGGCAGCTTCCGCATAAATGGAGCGCGCACTTTCAACCAACTTCCTATAAGTATAAGGAATAGTTTAAATATCGAGGAGTTAAAGGCCAAGGCTAAGCGCCATTTCAAACGCTAGAAAGATCACAGCGCACAATATCAATTCGTGATGTATTGTAATTGTATTGTATTATATATGTAATCTGTACCGTCGTGTTTATTTACTTTACTTTGTAATATTTATGTTATACAGGACTCTAATCAAACTAGCCAACGCTAATTAGATGTTCCTGTTAAAATACTGAATTAAAAAAAAAAAAAATTTCCCTTCAGTGACCCCAAGGCAAATTTTTGAGTCAATTCATTCTTAAATTCCATATAATAAATTTAAAAATTAAGAACTCTTCACTTGTGAGCGACAACATACTTCTTTTCAGAATGTGCATCTTACTTTAACTACTGTGAGAGATGGTAAGAAATCAACTTTCATTGTCACATTATCAGAGACTATGATGGTGAAGAGTAAAGCTTTGAAATAAAAAAGGAAAATTAAATAAATAAATTATAAATATACCGGTAGGAATTTCAGTGGAATCCACGAGGTGGCTCTTAGTTACACTGTTTCTGGATCAAATTGGAATTTGAAAATTTTGGTTTTTGTGGAGGGAGGAAAACCAGAGTACCTGGAGAAAAAACCCCGGAGCAAGGACGAGAATCAACAACAATCTGACAACCCACATATGGTGTAGCCTGCGGGTATCAAACCCGGGCCACATTGGTGGGAGGCGAGTGCTCTTACTATTGTGCCATCTCTGCTCCCCCCAAAAGATACTTTTAATTACAAAGTGGAAAAGTTAGTATGAAGCCCTGTTATTATGTTGGTACACTTATTATACAGCATTGTGATTATATTAAACATTGCTAAAAATATTACCTGTAGCACAGCTTTGGCTTCTCAAAAATTGAGCACATTGTTCATATCCCAGCGAGGTAGCAAGATCACAAGGAGTTTGGCGATACATGTTGAATGTGCTGAAAGTGAAGAATAAACTATTGTCAAGAATACAGTTGAACCTGTATTAAGCACCCCCGGCCACCCTTGGGACTTTGGAAATTGGCCGTTCAATAAAGGTTGGCCACTTTATGCAGGTTCATTATATTAAAAAATACTTTGCGGTTATGGTCAAATGTCAATTTTATTAACATACAGTACAAAAACACAATACAATGTCCTCTGCCTTGCAGTGGCAATTGTTCCTCACAAGCCTAACTTACCATTTTCACACCCTAATGAAATGACAAATGACATTAGTTTTACCTTGTCAAAATTATTTATGTAGCTAAATGTGTAATAGGTTAATTTTCTCTATTTTTAAGACTACTGGTACTTGAAAGCCATTTTATTTTGTAAGGCAGCCTTTATTAATGTTTGTAAAGAGCTATTGGGCAATTTATTAGAAATGGCACTAAATAAGTAAATAAATACTAGAAATACATGTCTCGCAGAACCTCGCGAAGTTCAGGGGAGGGTGCACCGCGGGTCGAAACTTTGGTGGCGTCTCGATTTGCGTATGAGGCTTTTCGCCATTCTACTTCGTCTTCTTTGAAACCACAAACGTTGGTAAAAGCATTAAAGGTCTTTTCAATGGTTCACGTACCATTTACCGTCCGCCATCTTTGTTTACCATGCTCCTATATAGGCTTACATGAAGTAGTACCACAGGCGTTCCCATCATCCTCTTTCGTTTGTCTGACATCATTTAAGCTTTCTTGTGCTGTTGCCAGGCAACTGCACAACACCTTCATTTATAATTATATATAAATATATTTTTTGCTTGAATTCGTGCGGCTTAGTACCCGAGGCATGACAAATTTATTAACCTCGCTTCACGAGGAATTATTATTATTTAAAGGATTACAAATATAAACAGCATCACTAACTCATTTCTTCTTACCCTAAGGAAGTTCCAAATGTTTGCAATAAACGCAAACATTGTGTGTTGCCACCTCGTGCGGCCTTGTGCACAGGAGTTTCTCCCACGCTATCCTACAAAGACAGAAACATGAAACTTTTAGCTGATAGAGAATGGCTCACAAGTACAAATTTGCCATAAAGGATTTCTTATATGACTTCAGAGAACATTTTTCGTCTGGTAACACTACAAGCAGTCACAAGCAGGCAAGATAGCTCCATCTAGCCTGCTCACGTAGCCAATCAGGGGGCAAGATGAAGCAAATCTTGTCTGCTTGCAGAGCCAGCCATTATTATTATACACTGTAATTAAATGCTTAGGCAAGAAAGCAATACAACTTACAACATTTTCTGCAACAGCACCATTCTCAACCAGCCACTGGAGGACATTAGCATGCCCTGCAAATGCTGCAAGATGACTTGGGGATTGTTCAAACCTTCCTTCAGAAACATCAATGTTCAAACCACATTTAACAAGACACTTCAGGCAATCAACCTAAAAAAAATCAGCTATTTCAATCTAAAGCCTAAAGAATTGTTTTTCTTGCAGGTTGAAAAGGTTCAATGTTGTGAGAAACTGAAAAGCTGTGTTAAAACACAGCCAAACATAAATTAGTAATATGAACAACCAAAGAACAGAACTGAGTGTCTGTAGTAAATAGTTGTCAATATTTAACAGGTAGATTTTACATGGATTTTGGTCTCCTTGGGACCAAGAGAATTGTTTGTAAAAAGGAAGCATCTGTATTTTGGAGCAGGAGCATTATACTTTAAGTAATGATCCGCATCAGAAGGAAAGTGCTGAACGGCAATGCATGATGGAAATTATGTCAACTTTTTTCATTGTTACAACTAGTGATCTCATTGGCCTAGACTCAAAAACCGCTAAAAAGTCAAGGTTCAAAGTGCATTTTGTCTAATTTTTTTAAGGGTTCGAGTAAATTGAGATTGTCTTCTGCTATTCTGATTGGTTAAGCACGAACATTATCTAAAATTTACTTGACGCAAATGGATTTTCTGAACTTTTATACTGAAATATAATTATGAACCATCATCCCCTCCTTTATTGTTGAAACCAAAGGTATTCTATGTGAGAAAGAGCCAATGCCCCAGAACAATGAAGTTTACGATAGTTCTTATGTGGAGCATTACTTAAATATGCACTGAAGATCTTTGGCATAGATCTTGATATATCTTTGGTGTAAGCGTCACACAGGATGCATATGCACCCTGGTTTTTGGGAGAGGTTTGACAATGTCTCCATTTCTAGTGTTACTTTTTAAATCCCAAAAGACACATTTATATCAGTGGGAACCCCAAAATAATAGTTCAGTTTTGTTGAAATTTATGCTACTAGGAATATGTTAAGTTTTAATTTTAGCATAGTCTTGATACCAAAACATGCTTTTAAAGCTCGTCCTGATGAATCAATGAAAATCAATCAATCAATATCAATCAATAATTTATTGTTAATAAATTTATATTGATTGGTATAGGCCAATCGATGATAAATCAATAGTCACAACTAAAATTTTCTTAGTTACACCGATTGCTATTGATTGCCATCAATATCTCGCAGCTTACATGTATACAGCCCTATTAAGATTTATGCAAACATATAGCAAGCATATAAGTTACTGATATTGACAGTTATTTGCAGATAGCATGTCTCATGCCTGCATGACAACAATCCCGAGAGAAATATAACATTGGTTTTAACAGTTTATTGTCTCAGAAAGGTTGTCCCCTTTTTTCTAAAAAGGACTCAAACACCAATATAGTGACTTCACAGAAAATTTGGAAAGTTTGGTATGCCATATATCATTTTATTACTTGACATTGCTTTTGAGAAGACAACACCTGGCCAAGTTTGATTATTATATTGCCAATACCAGGTCACCAGGTCATTCAAAACCTAGAACAATCTCTGTTTCATAAAAACAAGGTACGTCCCACGATAGAATTCAGTGATTTTTTCACTAGAGTATCACATTTTTCTTCTGTCTAGAGAGTACCTGTAATTCGACCACTCTAAAAAAGGACGCTGTAACCAAAACATCGTAAACAATCGATGTCTAGGCAACAAATAATTTCAAAAAGAATTAAAATTATTGAACCTTGGCTAGTTTTGTATTTCTGCTATCAATTAGTCTGCAACAGAATTTGACAAATTATTGAAGTTCGGCAACATCGGTCTCAAAAAGCCAGATCTGTGATCACGACAATGATATGGCGAAAAGTCACGAAAAATATTATTTGAGCATCTTCCCGCTCAAAACGTAGGGATTCGATATTTTGATTTTCCGCGTTCTTCTGTGTGTCAGCGCTAAAGTGATCTTCTTTAGCTAATATGTCGATCGTGAGCTATCATGCCATAAAATTAACGATCACACAACCTAATAAAAGGTTATGTGTTGAAAAGGCGAGAACGTTCTTCAAAACAAACCCCGCTTTTCACGTGTCTCTTGAAAGAAATTAGTAAGCTTAATTTGAAGTGTAGGAAAAAAATTGTAGCTAGAAAAACCGCGAAAAGAAACTGACAAAAGCTTGTTTATAGCCATTATGTAAAGCAACTGTATGATGACCTGTTAGCGTTGTATTCGTGTATATTTGGATTTTTTTTTCGCCGTTTTTTCTCCAGAAACTAAACTAACCTTTCCAAAGTAGGCTGCCCAATGAGCAGGAGTCCACATTAAGAAGCGATCTTGCTCGTTTATTGAGCGAACAACTGCAAGCATGTCACCTTGAACAGTCAGGTAAGTTAGACTGAGCATATCACCGTCTCTGCAAGCTCTATGAACGGGAGGAAGTGGATACTCGGACCACGGACAACGCAAAATACATTCATTGAGCTGCTGTTTAGTTTGAAAACCACACTCAGCTCCCATCTTTAAGCAAAAGTCGTCCGACTGAGCGAAAAGATGCCGAGTTAAGAGTCAGAAGATGAAACCAAAATAAAAACACTGACAGTAATTTTACTCACAAACAATGAAAATCCCGCCGAAAGAAGAAACCTTGCGACCATGCGGTGCCTTAGAAGTCAATCTTCTTCACAGCGACCAATCAAATAGCGGAGAAATTTACAACAGGGCGCAAATGGACCAATCACAGAAGCGGAGGGAAAGAAAGCCATTTGAATTTCATGCTTTTTTTAATTTCCCCACATCCGGGAATTTCGTCATTATCAGCACTTCCTGTCATAAATTTTGCATTATATCCGCGCAGTCGAGTTTACGAGGGAGATTTCAAACGGTGTGGTTCGTTTGAGGGCATAAAAAGCTCAGTTTTTTGACAAAAGGAACCATGAGCAGTACTGAAAACCAAGTCGGTATTACAGACTCAACCCACATATCCACAAAGTAAGTTGTCTTTCGCTCTTTTTGGGCGCGTTTTCTCAAGCAGATAAATTCATTGTCATGTCCTTGGAGGTTTATATTTTTGACATCTTGCGTACGCGTGTTGTCTTCTGTGTGCCCAAAAGACTCAAACCACGTCGCCTTTCATTCGTTAAACATCATTTGTTCTTTAGTTTAAAAGAAACTTGTTTATTTAAAACTTTCAAACGTTCCGGTTCTTAAGTTTTTCTAGGCTTCGCTCGAGTAAGTGTGAATGAAGTATTCTATAAATTCAATTTGCCCTTTGTTAATGTAAGCCTGACGTCTTGAGTTGCCGATAATATAACCGTTTCCAAGCCATTCGAAACAAACGGGAGTGTTTTTTAACATCTAAGCCATCTTTATTTTTTACGCAGTATTTGCCACGACGGTTATTTATGCGAATCAATCTTACCGCGTTTTCCGTGTACACGCTCTTTCGACCATAACAGAAATTCAATAGATTGCTTTGTGTCAAAAGCCGAAATTAATTTTTCGCATTCCCAGACGTAAACATTTCGCTAAGTCCACAATTTCAAAATCGATTTTAAACGTTTATCTTTTTCAACCTATCTGATTTTACTTCCAATACTTTGTTCTGTTCAATATTTTGTACAGCGTGAATTTGTAATTAGGGCCGATCCGCGAAGTCATAAATTATGTACAGTCTAAAGCCAAATTTGCCTGAGTTTTGTATATCATTTGCTCCACATCACGCTGAATACAGTCTTCATGCACCTGTCTTTTTTCGATGTATTATTATTTTGCGATCTTAGCTACATATTAACATTTTGATTAAGCGTATTAAAGCAAATCAATATAGTTGGATTATAATCCCAAAGGCCCATAGGAGATTTGAATTGACAATGCAAGGAACAAAATATTATTCACAGAGTGTTCTGATATTTTAAATCTATTACCACCCGGTTTAACTTGTCGATCATTATGTAAGCTTAGTTGGCTTTGCTGCGAAATATAAAATGTTCGCTATAGACACTTTAATTGGCTGGTGTGTCCTTATGATTTCAGTCACATCATTTTCGAAAGCTATCATTTTAAGGTCTTTGAAGAAAGAAAGTATTGTAAAGCGTTTGCTTGTTCTAATCAGTTGAATAGAGAAATACCTGTTAACAAGGATGAGTCACTCCATTTGATGCCTTGTCAATACATATTCCAAAGTAAGCTTATCTATTGTAGATTGTATTAGTATGTGTTTAAACACTTAAACTCTTTCAGAAGATCTCTGATAAAAAGGATTTTTGTTAAACAAAGAAATGCGAAATTAAGTTTACTCAAATGCTAAAAACCATAATTTAAATTATGGAGTACATTCATATTATTATATAACAATGATCTTGACATTCTTGCATTTTAATACATTTGTAAAAAAATCTTGGCTGTGATGTTTACAGTATGTCTTGTAATGCAAAATTTTTGTTAGACTAGCATTTATTTATTTTTCCTGCACCTAGAAATTATATCTGTAGATGTTGTCTGAGAATGGATAATTTCCTGATATGTGTATTGAGTCAGCGGCCACTACACTGGTTTTAGAATATTGCTTCTCCAATGGTGTTTTTCACAGGAAGGCTTAAAACATTTTGTGGTAGTTTAAAGTTAGTGTATGTCGTTTAAAGGAAATTGCTTCTTCAGTGCATCAAACCTATCAATATCAAAGTTGATATTGTGTATAAGAGATATTTAAAAAGTTAACTTTTTACCAAACAGTTAACTTGATAACAAAACGAAAACTGAACCATTATACAGAAATTATTACTGTATGCAACACTAATGTGAATTAGTTTTTCTCGTTTTAACATGTATAATTTAGAGGAAGAGATTAGGAGACATTAGTTTGTTTTATATTAACAAACATGAAATAGTTAACTCCAAAATGAAAGAACTATTTATACAAGCAGAACATAAAAAATTATAGCATATTGATATAAAAATTTATATTTCAGTTTCAACATGATCTGCAATCAATGGAATGTGTCTGGGTTACAGTATTTCTGCAATAATATTGTTTTTCTGTTTTAATTGCTACAGTGTAGATGTGTTAATCAGTAGTACGCTGGTCTTCTTGAAATGACTTTCACGCTTTTAAAAATTTAATGCATTGTTTTTTAGCTGTCTAACAATGATTCTTCAGTTATCAAACTAAAGATGAGGTTTCTCAAGGCTTTGCTCTTGAGGAATCACAGGAAGCCCAAAGCCTCTCAACTATGAAATCCGGGGTTCCCATCAGTTAAGCTTTATGCAATAGTAAGTTTTTCTAGTTCCCCAAAGACAAAAGTTAGTAGCCTGAGACACCCGGGCACTGCTAGAGCACAGCCCTGTTTCATATACCCGTCTACCAGAGCATGACGTATTCACACTTCACGTTTCAGTTGTGCTGACTTCTTTCAGCTTTCCTTGGACTGTTCAGTTTACAGCTATATGCACATGTACAGTATCTGTTTCAGTTATTTTGGTTCTTGCTTTAATTCGTTTTTCCAAAGATAGAAAAAAAACAGGTGATAATGGCAGAGACAGGCAGAATGCTGGCCAATAAAATTGGATAAAATTTAGTTGGACTACCATTGAAACATCCTTCAAACAAGTCTAATAATAACCCTTTCACTCTCAGAGTCAATTATGGAGACATGTTCTAACTTTTGAGTCTGTAGACAAAATCCTATGGTGTGACCATTCAAATGAAACTTCTTCGCCAGTACTTTTGCATGGTACTATTTGTTTTTCAATATTTGACAAAATAATGAAATTTGGGTTTTATATGAATTTTTATCTTTGGCACTCTAAGAGTTTAAGGGTTAAAAATAAAGGCTAATTTCCTGGTATTCGTGGACTGATTCTGTATGCCAAATTTTCTCTTGGTCATTTGCCACCATTTTTTACCTGTTTCAGATGAATTTTGTTACATGAAATATCAAAATTTTATTACATTTTCAAAAAGGGCATATTAATTTGTGACACTAAATTTTCTCTCCAATATCGTTATTTTATATTATTTTTCAGATCCATGAAATTTTACTTTCATGATAATATTTCATCAAAATAGTAAATCAAAAATTATTTCTGCACTTGAGACAAGACAAAGACAAAAGGCAATGGCAAAAGATTGTGGCTGACTGCCTTGCAGCCGGCTGAGTGAGTGAGTGACAGTGAGTGATTGGCTATGAAAATGATTAAAAAACTAGGTGACCATGGGGAAGTGTTTGGTGAGATAATGATTTCCATATAACTCCATACATCAATTATGCATGTACAGTGTATGCTTGTTTTTCTTTCGTTTGTTTTGGCTTTTGTTTCAGTTTTAAGAACAGTATGCATTGTTAATAATGTATGGGGTTATATGGAAATCTTTCCAAATGTTCTCAAGTTATTGAAAACAAATCACCGTCGGTACTAAATATTTCCCTGAATAGATGGGAAAGAATAAATGAATTACAGCCATGCTCCGTCACGTGTGACCAGTATTTTTGAAAATTTGAATGGAGTTTTCAAGTTTACGCATCGGTTTCGGAAACTCATTCCGAGATTCTGAATTCCCGTGAGAATTTTACCGAAATGTTACATATCCGAACAATATTAGTTTTTTATGCTTGTAGCAAAGTTTTTTTTTTCATTTAACTTGTGACTTTCAAAGTGTTTTCCAGAGAGATCTTCAAGGTTTCATTCAAATCTCGGACTTTACAAAGAAATATTCAAATGTTCATTTCAGTCTTGTGGATTACTGGTCACGCGCTACCCAGACGACCCGATAGTTCAACAAAATTTGGTAATTATTAAAAGAAATATTGGCACCTAAACCAAACAGTTGCCTTGACCACTCAAAAAAATTAACTTGTAGGGTTGCTATGTAGTGCTTGATTAATCTTACTACTGCTAGCAAAAAAAAAGTTTGATTATGTTATTCTTTTTTTTGCAAATCATCATTATTCATTTTTTCCTTTCAACGCCTGCCAATGTTTATTGTAATAGAAATCAATCTGTTTTTCCCTTTCATTTTTAAGCTAGAGCAAGTCTGGATATGCCACTAATCTAAGATTGATGTAATACATCAATAGTCTCTCCAATTCCTGAGTTTGTTGTTTCAGAGCCAATTTATTTGAGTGCCAAAAGTAATTTTGCAATTGAAGGGCTCCTGGCAAGAACGTCCTAAGTATGTTTTAGGCAAATTTCAGTAAAATTGTATGTTTTAGGCCTTTAAAAGCACAAGAATGTGGTTTTATCGACTGAGTCGATAAGGTAAATTAGCCACCGTAAAAAGATTTGAGAAAGCTGATGTTTCGAGCGCTAGCCCTTTGTCGATTCGCTCCGACGAAGGGCTAGCGCTCGAAACGTCAGCTTTCTCAAATCTTTTTACGGTGGCTAATTTACCTTATCCACTCAGTCGATAAAACCAAATTCTTGTGCTTCACCCCCACCGACGCAGCACCACAGTTTCTCTAGAAACTAACCCCATTCTTTAAAAGCACAGTTTTGCCAAATTAATGATTTATTATTGTTAAGATCCATAATGGGGAAGAAAATCCACATCTTTCAGAAAATGTTTTGGGCCTTAGGACAGCCGATGTATCTTTTCAAAAAAAAAATTATTCTGTTCAAAGATAGAAGATTTGTTGACCTGGTTTAAATCCTTTCAGTCAATATTTACATGATCCAGTCATAATTTTGGCAAGTGAGTCCCTTTTGAGTCCAAAAATCCAAGATTTCAGTGAAAATTTTCCAAAAGTACCGTCTTAGGATGTTCTTGCCAGGAGCTCTTCAATTGCTTTGGTTTTGCTTTGCTACATTTGTACGCTTTGTTATTGGCTAAAAATTCTCACACCACTTTTGACCAATCAGAAGTAAAACAAAAAGAAATCATGTCTTACTCGATCCTGTGCTAAGCGGCGGCTATGTGTATTTGCTTTGCATTCTGATTGGCCTTGTGTAGGCGCGGTGGTGTAGTGGTTAGCGCATCAGACTTTCAACCTGAAGGTCAGTTGTTCGAGCCTGGTCTCTGCCGTCGTGTTGTTTCCTTAGACAAGGAACTTTACTCCATTGTCTCTCTCCACCCAGGTGTATAAATGGGTACTGGCGATAAAATGCTAGGTGTAACCCTGCGATGGACTAGCATCCCATCCAGGGGGGAGTAGCAATATTCCTAGTGGCTTCATGCTACAGAAACCGGGTTAAGCTACGGCCATGTGGGCCATCCGTGGCTCGTGTGTCACTTCACCTGCTTGGCCATAGTAATAACTTTGGTTTAACAGGACTCAATTGAAAACTGCTCTTTTAATCAGTGGCGATCGTCACAGTTTAGATTTTGTCGAGAACACTCACCTTAGTAGTGCCTGTGCTTCAAGAACCAGTCTCACAGGGGAGTCAATTATTAAATTAAAGTTATAATTCAGCCCCTTAGTAACATCAAAACCAACAATCAGTGGCAAAAGAAATTAATGATTTCTACTTTTATACAATGTTTCAGAGTTCTGGCACCTCCTGGGGGCAAAACTTCAATCAGTTTGTTTAGCAATGATACAGGCCCTGCCCCGGCACCTGAAAGGAAAGAAGTAAACCCCTGTCAAGCTGCACGGAATAAATCAAATGTTTTTGGCTCAGATGCTCCTGCTCCAGGCGCGGCTCTTAATGCCCACAAAGAAAGCCAACAAAGACGGCAACATTCCAGTGTATTTGGTGATTCACAACCAGCACCGAAACCATCCTTTGAGCCTCAACCACGAAAGCCTCAGGTTGTGAATCCTCATCAGGAAGCACGACAAAAGAGTGAAGTTTTTAAGCCACCAACAGAACCGTCCAAGCCTCTGGCACCAAGAAAAGGAGATGACATTATCAGTGGCAAAGGAGTAAGTGAGGAAAAAAGTCACACGTCAGTCAAAGTTCACGCCCCACCTGGTGGAGTGTCACATATTTCTTTTGGATAAAATGTTTGTTTGACAAGAAACTGTTTTTTTAACGTCGCTCTTAATAATATTGATAACCTTATTTGGTTCATTTCTCAGTATAACTGTCACCTTGCCTCAAGGCCAAACTTAGTGAACATATTTTATGCAATTGAATCTCTTGAAAACTAGTACACAGGAAATTTTTAAAGGTAGACACATACTATCTAGAGATTTGTTCAGGAAAAATGCCATTTTCACTGAGAACTGATTTCAGCAGGACAGCACAAAAATGGTTGCTGAGGGAGATAGTTGCCTACAAGAGTGTTCACTTAGAGAGGTTCAGCTGTATAAATATTTGAATTTTATTAAGCTTTGTGAATGCCAGGATGGGCACAAACTCAAGGTATCCTCCCATGGTTGTTTTCCTTTAGTCATTTTTGAACTTTTAGTTGCTGGTCATATTAATAATGCAGTTGCCCGCCATGATAGCTGGCTGCCTGCTACTAATGACAGCCCTGTTTAATAAAGCGGTTTTCAGTCAAGTGTCCGAAGTAATCTCGTGATTGCTTTGGTTTTGTTTGTAATACACCTTATTCCAAAATGGCGGCCATTTTATTATTCTTTTATATCCATGTAAATTAGCCCTCATGGCCTCGTTAGCATGTGCAAAATACAAAAGAATTTTCAAGTGAAAATGAGGCCATGAGGGCTAATTAACATGCATATAAAAGAATAATAAATTGGCTGCCATTTTGGAATAAGGTGTATTGGCTAAAATATCTTGTGCCTCTTTCTCAACCAATCAGAAGTAAAACCAAAACCATTGCTTGCATGCATTTTCTTGCACTTAATGCCGGCTACATGTATTTGCTTTGAATTGTTATTAATTCATTGGATTGTCTGCCTATGTTTTGATCAGCCAGAGTAATTACTTTGGTTTTGGTTTTCCCTCACTCGAGTGAAAACTGCTCTGATCAAAGACGTATGTAATTACCTACCGCAAGAATTTTATCATGGCAAAATAATGGCAGAATTTCACTCGTTCAATTTTTTTGTACAGGACCAGTTGAAAAATAATCTGCGTTGCTAATGTCCCTTTGTGTGTGGATGATAACCGCGGCCAACCTCTCCCTAAAAAGATTTCTAAAATTTGCTTCAGCACTCTATATTTTACAGAAATATACAGAACTTTTGAGATGCAGGGATGTAGCTAAAAGCCGGCTACCGGCTAATTTTACCAGCTGAAAGAGAACTTATCACCGGCTGAAATTTCACTAGAAAACTAAGACTTGGAGTGGTTTTGAAGGTCAGTGCACAAGCCAGAAAAACCGGCTGGGCTTATTAATGAGTCTGCTCAGTTTTTTCTTAGCTACACCCCTGAAGATGTAGTGCGGAACAGAAGGTTGAATATTTTATTTGCTTTTAAAATTTTGGTTTACATTAATTTTATTAGGAATATTTACTTTCTTCCAGACTAACTTACTCATGCAAACTTAAAGTTACTTTATATACAGTTTTGAATTTTAAGGGAAGAATAACATTGTACTTGTCCCCTGTTGCCCTGTGTTAGTCTTGTTTGTATAGTCATTTTAAGGTAAATTCATTTTTAATATCATAATTTTAAGTACCCAACATAATATTATTAACAGAAAGTGTCACATATTTATTATAAAAAAATTGCAACCTTGACAATAAGGTTCAGGAGAACTGACATTTGAAGGGGAGAAAGACTTTCATCTCAGCAACTTGATTCTTGACACAAAAACATTCCGTCTCTAATAATGTACATGTAGAAGCTTGTAGATAATATTATTTTTAGCATCTAACTTATTATTGTATGTTTCCCACAGCCACACAACTTGTAAGTGAACACTTAGACAATCCCCAAGTCTCACACAAGCACTACATTTTGGACCTCCCAAAAGTGAACACTTTTCATAAGTAGACAATTGACAGCTTTCCCAAGTGTTTCCACTTCTAAGAGGAGGTTTCAATGTATAGACAGAATAATCTTGATAAAATTCTTTGCTCTTTACAAAAATTTAAACCTAACCGGCTGACGACTTGAACTTTTTGTTAAGTTCAACAGTTTGATGACCGGGCCTAAATTGTATAACCTGAGCAGACAAGCCTAACTAATATTGTTAAAACTATGTGGTTAATATTCATGTTGTCAAAGGCCCAGTATTGTCCATTATGCTTCACGCGCCTCTGTTATTGTTTTGGTTTGCACAGGAGCGAGGCTTTTATTGTTCAGACGTGCGTGAAGCATCATGGCCAATACTGGGTCTTTAAGTGCATTGTTAGTACAGTGAGTGGACATATGCATTGACTATGTGATGTAAGCTAGTTCTTGCTTCAATGTTGTAATTTGTGATGTGGAAAGTGTCCCCCAGTATAAACTAGAGAACATTGCAAGCCATTCAAAACCAATATTGCTTGTTGGAAACCAGCATTTGGCTCTAGACAGAATTTTATTTGGAAATATTTGTGTTGTATAAATATGTGTATACTATTATTATATAGTGCAATACAGCTATTTTGAGAAAGGTTCAATTAAGCATTGTGAAGTGTACATGACATTACCACGAGGTAGTCTTTTAAAGTATTTAAAAAAACAGAGTTATTTCTACATCCTTCTGAATGATTGCAGGGATGTAGATTCAGTTTTTAACAGCTGGAAATATAGAATTGACAGCCGGTTAAAAACAAGAAAAATGTAGGACTTATATAGCTGCACTTGGCTTTTATAGCCGGAAAAATGAAGTTCACAGCCGGGTAATTTCCCCGGTTCCCGGCTATTATCTACATCCCTGGATTGATTGCGATTTGTTGCCATATCTGTTGAAAAAAATCAAGGGTGCAACTTTGAATATTACTTAACAGCACAAAGCAAATTTCTAGCCTTTTGTACACGTTCAGTTTTCAGGCTTGTTTAATTTTTCCTGGAAGAATGTGTTGTCCCTCATCGTAATAATTATTCTTTGTTTATTTTTGTCACCTGACCTATTTGCATTGAGGTTTTCAAACAATTCTTATGATGACCAAGATGAAGTCAATATAAGCTTCTTTCAATACCTGTAGCTTGTGTTTACTCATTTAAAAAACAATGAACCGTTGGAAATCATTTATTTCCCATTGTGTTAAAAGTCGTTAGTATTTGAAGCATGGATGGCCCACTTCTTTAGAACAACCCACACTGCCTCCCTTTGGGTACTGTCATGTTCAATTCATTGCTTCTTTATGACAACCTTTCATGAAACAGTTTTGTATGACCATAATAAATGACGGGTACTCTGGGTCATGTTTTGTTTTATTTTACTCCTAAGATTCTCTTAACCCTTGACTCCCAAGAGTGCCCAAACTCAAAATAACGAGAAAAATCCAAAATTATAAAAGACAAGTGGTACCATGTCAAAGATCCACCAAAGAGGTTTCATTTGAATGGTCACACCCTACTATTTCATCCACAGACTCGAAAGTTAGAACTACACTACATGTCTTTATTTATTATTGACTCTGGGAGTGAAAGGGTTAAACAGTTGTATGTACAAGACGAACTCCAGAACTCAAATCTGCTGTTCGTTGCATCTAGGCCTGAATATGTGGCACAAATGTGATCAGTCAAGTGGAAAAACAAAGCCAATAATATTATTGGTCATTTAACTTTGAATGTGTTTTACTGAGGTGAACTTTCACAAAATTAATGTAATACTCTTGACCAATGTTTGACATATACCAAAATGTTTTCCAATAATAAGTCGCACTTGTTTGAATGGAAAAATGATTTTTTTCTTGGCCATGGGGAAAGCCAGTTTTATCAGAATCAATTCATTTCATGTAGGAATGTACAATCAAACTTGCATTGTTTGATACAGATTGTGCCGTGTTTTCATGCTTTGATGCAACTCATTCCCCAAATTATGCTTCATTGAGGAAAAAGGATAAATTTACACCATGGACATTCAAAAAATGCTGTGGTGAGGGACATAAACCATGGAAAATAAAGGGGTTGGGGGCAGATTGGGACATGGGAGTGGGAAGAGGAACTTGAAGTGAAATACAGGGAATGGAAGCACATCTTTCTGCTTCCCCCCTCACCCCCCCCCCCCCCCCCCCCCCCCAAATCTGCTTCCCCTTTCTAATGTTTCCAACAAACTCTGCTGCCATGGAAATCTCGTGTTCAGAGAGTCCAAGAACATTGTAAAGGGTATTTATGTTGTATTACATGTACCTGTCTTGAGCTGTTTCTGCCATCACAATATCATGTGAAAAATGTCCAGGCCAAAAGGATGTCCGCCCTTTTCCTTGCATAACTCCTCCATGCAGCTGTTCAGACATTAAATCTGGTTATAAAATAACATATAATTAAGCTCCAAGGAAACTAACTGGAGTTTAATTATTGTGTAGTCTAACTGGGATAGTCAACATCCACCAAAATTTGTATGCATGATGTATGATTACATACCCATTAAGCATCCCAGCTTAATGGGTATGTAATTTCATCTTCTGATTTTCTCAATTAAATTTCTCCATGGACAATGCATGGAATAATTTCAGGTGGGGCTTGTTCTATGTTATACATAAGCTTACATTAGGGATTGTTCGTCAATTATGGCCAAGAGGGGGCCGGTGTTCAGAATAGGGGCCGGGGGTACATTTTTGCTAAGTATTCAAAAATGGGGGGTACATTTTTCATTTCTGCAAAAAAAAAAAACGGGGTACATTTTTAGTTTTGGTATTATTAACAATGTTTCTGTTTTTGTATTATTAACATTGTTTCTGCTTTATATGGAACACTTCTAGGGCCAATGATGCATCTTCTTGTGTCAATTCTTGTAGGGATTTTCTCACCAAAACACCCACCTTTGATGCTTCTCTGATGTTAGATCGTTTTTCAGCTCAGGTGATGTTTATGTTATTTTTTAGGCTCTGTGATAGGATTTTTTGACAGTTTTTTCGCTGTTCATCTTCGTTCTGTACAATTAACTCCCAGGCGAACTGGGACTGAGGAAACTTCAGATCAAACGGGAGGAGGGAGGGGGGGGGGTACAGATTTTGTACAGCACATAAGTCGGGAAGGTACGTTCTTTGTAAATACGGAATATTGGGTAGTTTCTTGGTGTTGCGGATGGTGTGATCATCAAATGACGTAAAACAAAAGATTCAAAAGACACTGAACAATACCCACACCACAACACAAAAGCTAACCAACAATGGCTTCCGCCATACCAAGAAACACCCGAATATTGGGGGGTGCGTTTTTCACTGTGCCTTTTTTAGAAATAAACACCGGCCCCCTCTTAGCTATAATTAACGAACAGTCCCTTACCTTAAATTGTCTCCAGGGGTCAAATATTCAATAAAACTCTTACAAGTGTAATTTACAAGTGTAGCCATTGTTTCAGAGGTTGAAAACAATAGCTACACTTGTCAATCACACTTGCAAATGTTTTTTTAAATTGACCCCAAGTTAATAAGTTTCTGCGAAAGTATATTTTCTCTCCAAACTATTTTTGTCTTATGCTAAGGAGGTGTTGACCGATGAGAACCTGGAAACTACATATAGCTTGGCATTGTGGGATTGAGGTCTGCTTAGTATCCACTCCATGTTTTCAAAAAGCATTGTGTATAATTTGGGAAATTTTCTTACCAAATTTCCTTCATTTTAATGAAAGTCTTGTATATAATCCGATCTAGGAAATGAATCTTCGACGTCTCTTCCAGGATTTCAATCCGAGGTACAGTAGTTCGCAAACGAAATAATATTTTCAAACACACAGGTCAGCCGCATTATTTTTTCGGAACCTTTGTAATCGATCACGGGGACTTTTTTCCTTTTCAGCAAGTTCCTTCTCTTCTTCACTCTGTTTATCTTCTCGATTTTATTGGCGTTGCGTTTGGATGGAGCTATCACGTGGAGTTATTGGGCAGTTTTTACACCTATCTGGATTTGGAAAATCATAGTTTTAACCGGTGCTTTTACTGGAATTTACATTTGGATTCGTCATCCTGAGTACAGGTAAGCTTATTAAAACTACTGATTTCCTTCTTAAAAGTGGCAAAGGACACTCACCGACAGTTTCATAAATTTTGTGGAATTTGTAATTGTAGAAAATCAAATGATAAACATTTATACCAGAACGTGCTGCTGAACAGCTTTCGTTTGAATCCCCAAACTTAAAAGTTAGAATCACTTTTATAGATTGTTTTCACGGCGTCCATGTTGGTGGTCAAAAAACAATAGAAATCGTTTGCATAAAAAAAGAGTTTTATTCCCAAAAGATAGAAATTTCATTGTTGTGATCCCCAACATAGCTGCCATGAAAACCATTTATCCGTGGCAGCATGGCTCAAGGTTTAGCTTCAACCCTTTGACTGCCAGACCAGGTGCATTTTATGTGAACCTCACATCCAAGATCATGGGAGGTATGCCAAGGCCTCTGAAAACCTTTAAGTGGTTAGGATCCATCAGAAGATCTTCGGTATAACCAGTAGACAGCCAGTCTGCGTTTTGTATGGGTTATGCCAAAGATCTTCAGCTTTCCATGGGTTTCAAAAGGCTGTTGCATACTAGCTTTCTATTGACATCTATGGCATATTTCGGTGTGTGATCATGAATTCAAATTTATCAGTTAAGCGCAAGACATTATGCTGGTCAGTGGTTAGCTGCAGGGATGTGGGGTGGCCCGGCCTGGTGGTTTTTAAAGGCCATGTTGTCGTATAGCTCCCATAGGGGTGACTATTGAGTAAAATTTTACTATTGCAATAGTATTGCGATAATCAGGGCACTATTGCGATATTTTGGCAATAGTTGGATCAGAATTGTGATAGTGAAAAGTAAAAACCAGACTTCTGAAGACTCACATTTTCGTCTGCCCCTCTCTTGGAAATTTATGTTTATGGCGTAAAAATGAAAATGGCGCTGATGGAGTCACTAATGGATTGCATTGCCTTGCCTTATACTGTACATGTAGCATTGTATGACACAAACAGCCAATTTTAATTTATTCATTATATATTTCCATCAAGGATAAAATAAGTATAATGCAGCCAAAATGCATTTCATTTTCTTCACCCACTATTGAAACTATCAATAGTCAGGCCAAACTATTGCAATTGTTATCGATAGTTGATTTTACTATTGATAGCTCGCTACTGTGGCACCAACTATCATGATACATCAATAGTTCGATGTATCGTTACACCCCTAAGCTCCCATGTAGATGTTAGGCCATTTGCTGCTCACTTGGTTGTCATGGTTACCCTCCACACTTAACGGTAATTCTTATTGCAAGTAGCTCCACCAACCTTACAGGCACCTTCCCAGGGCTCGAAATAGAAAAACATTATAGCCTGCCATTTTTTTTATTTTTGGTAGGTCAAAAAAATTTTGACCTGCCATTTAATTTTTTGGCCTGCCACATATCAAAATTTTTTCTTTTAATGAAGTATTTTTTCAGACGCCTCACGCAAAAAAGTTCTAGACTCCGATCAGAGATGTAGAACATGGGAAAATCAACTAAAGTTTGGGAGATCTTTATTTGTTTAAATCAAACCTTTAGCAAGAGTGAAGAAAGTGAAGCAATTTTTTATTGTTTTAACTTTCATACTTTCAAACTTTTGACTTTCATGTAGCCTGTGACTGGGGAACAGGCCTACTTGTGGGTGTATGACGAAAGTTGATAGCGGCGAAAAGAAGACTCGTGAGGAAAAGTCAGTGAGCGAAGCGAGCCGCGGGAAAACTCCCCATTTGCCCTTTTTTCTTCGCCTTATATCTCACCAGAGAGCCTGTTCACAGGCTAACTTTCAAGCCGATGTGCAAGGATGTTGAAATTTCCTTACTGCGAACGTTTTTGGTCGCTGAAAATTTATTACGTGACATCGCTATTTATAAATCGGCACTCAATCGAATAGAACAATGTTTAGTTCCTTTGGAATGTTGTACACAGTTCCGTTTTTTTCTATTGCATTACGGCCAGACTCCAAAGTTAGAAAGTTTTTGAAGCAAAAAAAAGATTTTATTCCACAGTAAACAAACAAAGTCGGAAACCACCAAGCCGTAATTAATTTGTGCACTTGCAAATGTCAGAATTTACATACAATGGGCGTGAAAGTAAAGTGAATGGGCGGATGTCAAAATTGGCGCATCCGGAGTTTCATTATTAAAGCTTTTATTTGTTTTAGAGCAGTTTTCAATTGAGTGTCGTAAAACCAAAACCAAAGTAATTACTCCGACCAATCACAGCAGTCGTAAACAATCCAATGAACCAATCAGAGCTCGAAGCAAATACATGTCGCCGGCGCCAAGCGCAGGAAAACGCGTGCAAGCAAGTCACGATTGGTTTTGGTTTTACTTCTGATTGGTCGAGAAAGTGGCGCGAGATTTTTTAGCCAATCACGAAGCGTAGCAATGCAAAACCAAAGCAATTGTGTAATTACTTTCGACAGTCAATTGAAAACTGCTCTAATTTGTTTTTAAATCGGCTTATTTTTTCATGCTTTTCCCGGCGATGTTTAGCCTGTGAAAACCTTGCAGAAGCCAGCGATATCGCCAGTCTCCGGCGCTTTCATCCTCGGAGACCCAGGGGCAGTTAGTCGGGGAGGGACGAAGTAAAAACTCGGCAAAAATCAGCGCGACGAAAGTTTTCAAGAGCGAGCGAACGAGCCCCTGGGTTTCTACACTTACCGAACCAGTTCCACGACCATTTGAAATCCCCGTCTCCGATTGGGCAGAAAATTTCTGGCATTGTATTTTTCTGCCCAATCAGCGAGCTGCATCTATCGCGCCATTTTCGTGCCTTCTTATACAAAGATTGTTTTCTCTTGATCGCCATTGCGTTGCTCGTTCAACTTGTTTGGAAAGTTTCTTAAAACAAATTATGGCCTCAAAGCCGAGAATAATCGCGAGATTCAGCGTGGCCGCATCGAAATCAAACACTCACTGTCATATTCGAATGTATTCCTTTCAACTCGGTAAGTTGTTTTTATGGTAGACTCGAGAAACAGTCTGCATTTCGTGGTGAATCCCACGCCGAAGATACACTAAAAGTTTTCGAAATCTACGCCATGCAGAGTTCTATGAAACCTGAAATATGAATGAATCACTGATCACAAGCCGGAATACTATACGCCAAAGACTGCAATAGTACGCCGCAGCCCTTTGAAACCCACGCCATAAAAAGATACACACGAAAAAAAAATTGTTTGGTTGACCAAAAACAAAATTCCCCTGTTTTATTACCGGGCAGTGGATAGCTAATCTCTAACAGAAACTTTCCATGTAAAAGAATATTCCTTTACAAGGCCAAGCGGTTAATGTTCCTGACTTGCTTTTCGTGTGAATTTTAAAAAGAGGTAAGCTTATACATTGTAACTTCAGCTCAAATAAAAAACATTGAATTAACAGCTCTTAAAATGTCTTAGTAATGATTGACCCAGCTTCTCTTAGGGACCGTTCATTATTTATGGAAGGGGGAGGGATGGGTGAGAAAATGGGGGGACCTGAAATTTTAGCCACTGCAAAAGGGGGGGTCCCGGGGAAATGTTTTTGTTATGGAGGGGGGTCTTGAAATTTTGAACAGATGATGTCTTAAATAAAAAAGCGAAAACATAACTACAGTGTACCAATAAGAGCGGGGCACCCCAGATTTCATGGCTGGGAGCCTTTGGGCTCTATGATTCTTCTAAGAGCACAGCCTTGCACAGTATTTTGGTGCAGTCATGGAGCATGATTTATAATTTTAATTTCTTTATTTGGTACTTCCATAATTGTAGACGACATGACTTAAAGTTTTAACTCATCATTAAACATATTACTGGATTGTAACAGTATTAAACTGGAGGGTTTTAGTGATTGACGTTAAAAGTATTAATTAGGGACGGACCATTATTTTTTTGACAGGGGGTGTTGCAAAATTTTCACATGCAAACATTTTTTTATATGCGGCACCTGCTGCAAAGAATTTATTTTGTGTCTCTGTTCAACTGCCATACTTCCAGCAAACAACTTTTTCTTTATTTTTTGCTTGCATACAATTTATTTCAGTGTTTATAGCCTCTGCAAACAATTTATTTCAAAATTTTCCAACACCCCCCGTCAAAAAAATAATGGTCCGTCCCTTAGTATCTGTAACTGTAACTGTTAGTAGTATTTTGTAGTTAAATCAGTTTGTCCCTTATCATCCTTATAAGTGAGTCAACCCACCCACCATTCCTGGTTTCTGGGTAAGCTCAGTAGCAGTGGTTTTGTATATTGCAATAAATGTTTGTATAGCCCAGCTGAGTCTCGGTTGTGATAGTAATTAACAACTATTAAAGTCTTAACTATAGTTCTTCAAATGCACAGTGGACCAAGTGGTTGAATTGCTTCGATAAAGAAAACCACACAAGAGTCAAAATGCCATAAGTTGTAATAACTATTTATTAATAAATAAAAATTTACTGAAAATTATTCTAAACTTTTTTTCAGTTCCTGTTACAACATGTTATGGTTTTAAGGTTTTCATGTCTGGTTTATACAGGTTTATGTCTCCTCCATATCCTCATTCCCATTGTACCCCAGGCCCATCATATCCCAAATTTACACCTATATGCTTAAAACTAAACAGATATTAGAAGCATAGTTTTCAATATCAAGACAGCAATACAGTCACCCCCAAATTTTCACCTACTATAGATCTGAAAACCAACACGCCAGCCACTACATCATCGTGCCCCCACAAAAATACAGTATGAATACATACAATACAACTTTTATTTTATAGAAATCAGATTAATAGTCGTCCTTAAAATCAAGGCTTGAAATTGGATCTTTTGGAAGTGTTCCAATTCCATGGTGTGTCCTGCCAGGAATTTCCTGCAAAGCATCAACTTCCTTTAAGGTGTTCACAACCACATAAATGTCATCATCCCTTCTTATCTTGTGCTTTGTTGAATGCATTCAAAGTTTGTTTTCGTTGTCAGAATTGTTACTAATGTCTTTATTTGGATTGGATGCCCTACTGAATACTTGGGCAGAATTGAAAGTTAAGTTTGGTCCTTGTGCATACATCAGGTCTTTGGTTTCCCTAATGTTATGTTCCATCACTTGGTCAATGGCTACATTTCTGCCAACCCCACCCTTCAGGTTAATTGTAACAACCATGAACTTAATGTCCATGGAGTGAGAATCCAAGACAACAGTCCAGATAAAAGCCCACCTAACCCCAGAGATGAGGATGGCATATTCAACTACTCCCACAACATTCTTAAAAGTGGACTCCTCTTCAGAGATTTTCAAGATTCTGTCAAATAAGGGGATGGTGGAAAGATAGAGTATCTCTGGAAATTTCTAATGTTGCTGTTTAAGGTATGCAGGAAGACAAAGTATGCCCTTGCTGCGATACGCCTCCATGCCCAACTAAATGCCTTGTTAACACCAAGAGAGGCCCATTCACTCAGGTGGAATTCTAAAATTATGATGACATTTATGTGGTTGTAAACACCTTAAAGGAAGTTGATGCTTTGCAGGAAATTCCTGGCAGGACACACCGTGGAATTGGAACACTTCCAAAAGATCCAATTTCAAGTCTTGATTTTAAGGACCTCCGGTTATGGCTGGGTCAATCATTACTAAGACATTTTGAGAGCTGTTAATTCAATTTTTTTTTATTTAAGCTGAAGTTACAGTGTATAAGCTTACCTCTTTTTAAAATTCACACAAAAAGCAAGTCAGGAACATTAACCGCTTGGCCTTGTAAAGGAATATTCTTTTACATGGAAAGTTTCTGTTAGAGATTAGCTATCCACTGCCCGGTAATAAAACAGGGGAATTTTGTTTTTGGTCAACCAAACAATTTTTTTTTCGTGTGTTTTTTTTTATGGCGTGGGTTTCAAAGGGCTGCGGTAAACTATTGCAGTCTTTGACGTATAGTATTCCGGCTTGTGATCAGTGATTCATTCATATTTCAGGTTTCATAGAACTCTGCATGGCGTAGATTTCGAAAACTTTTAGTGTATCTTCGGCGTGGGATTCACCACGAAATGCAGACTGTTTCTCGAGTCTACCATAAAAACAACTTACCGAGTTGAAAGGAATACATTCGAATATGACAGTGAGTGTTTGATTTCGATGCGGCCACGCTGAATCTCGCGATTATTCTCGGCTTTGAGGCCATAATTTGTTTTAAGAAACTTTCCAAACAAGTTGAACGAGCAACGCAATGGCGATCAAGAGAAAACAATCTTCGTATAAGAAGGCACGAAAATGGTGCGATAGATGCAGCTCACTGATTGGGCAGAAAAATACAATGCCAGAAATTTTCTGCCCAATCGGAGACGGGGATTTCAAATGGTCGTGGAACTGGTTCGGTAAGTGTAGAAACCCAGGGGCTCGTTCGCTCGCTCTTGAAAACTTTCGTCGCGCTGATTTTTGCCGAGTTTTTACTTCGTCCCTCCCCGACTAACTGCCCCTGGGTCTCCGAGGATGCGGCGCTTTTTGACATCCCTACTTTAACCTGTATTATTTTTCGTCTGGAACGATTGATTTGTGGTAAGGTAGGGTGGATAAAATAGCACGGTAAGAGTAGTAGAAAATGTCACAAAACCAGTCCAGTAAATTTTGCCTGCCACTTTCTTATCCATCTGGCAGTTCATCATTATTTTCACCTGCCAAACCTGAAATTTGACCTGCCATTTGGCCATGGCGGGCCGCTATTTTGAGCCCTGCCTTTCCCATGCTCATCTATTGGAGATGAATTTAATGCTGGTTGGCGTAGATTTCTAAAGCTTTTGGCTTATCTTCTGCTTGGAATTCAAATGGAATACAGACTAAGTGGACAGGGAACACATTTGTAAAGTACATTTAAACATTTTATAATTTGTTTTGTTTTTGTTTCTTAGAGGGGAAGGAGAAAGCCACATTGATTTCAAAGCAATGATAATCTGCCTAGCGTTACATCTTCTACTTCTGATGTTTGAAATTTTTGTTTGTATCAATCTGGGAGGAGGGCGACATTTTCCTTGGAGGCTCATGTTTATGCCTTTGTATGTGCTGGCGTCACTGTCAATCATTGCTTGTATCTGGGGATTTAGACATGACAGATCAGTAGAGGTTTGTAAATACTCAAAGTCAAACTTCACTACAACAACCAGGAATGGGGGTACTCTCTTATCTGGCCGTAACAGGGACATGCGGCTTGATAGGGTGTGGTTTTCAGGGGTTTTTCTCTTGAACGGGGTATCAATGCCATCACTTTTTGCCTAAAACAGGATATCTTTACACAGCCTAATGTCTTAAACAGAATAAGCATGTAATTTTATACATTTATTTACAGTTAGCTCAGCACAAGCTGACTTCAGGATTGATGCCAAGATTAATTCACTACAACAAAGCCAAAGGGACAATTATAACTATACTTTACACAGGGACCGCGGAGGGGGAGGGGCTGGTAGGGCTGCGGCCCCACCACTTTTTTGCGCCACCGCCCCCACTATGATTTTATTCCTTTTTTCGATTTTCAATATGAAAAAATCATTTTCAATTGTCAGCCCTCCCACTTTTCACCTTGCTCCGCAGTCCCTGATACAAATCAGAGAGTTGTATGTTAAACAGGGTCAGGGTTTGAACAGTCTGGCTGCTCTTTCCTTCCCAAGTATTTGTGCATGTCAAGTAACAAGTAACCCCCCCCCCCCCCCCCCCCCCACTACGACGGCCACCCTTATTCCAGAATTACCATGACATTGGAGGTGGCTGTTTGGGAAATGTTTTCATTAGTAACTAGAGTAGTGGGCAAATAGATCAATGACTGTTGACAAGGACAAAGGACAGGCAAGTCACCCTTGGACCTCTGCAGCATGAATTGGCTAGAAGAATTTCTACTCTTTGTTTTCTCTGTACAGGTATTTTAATGATCAGTTTGAGAAGCTCAGTGCTGTCATTAAGGGCCGGTAGCCAGCCAAAACAGCCAGCTACTTGCCCATCCCAAGCTGTCTACTTTCATTTCATTTCACTTTACTGTTGTAATAGAAAAAGTCCATTGAAATTACTTGTAAGACTGCCGATGTTATGGGCTACTCGATTTCTTTCAAAGTTATCGAAGGAACATTTTCGAAGGTGGTTCCCAGGTTTGCGCATAATCTTCGGGAAAAAAAACATTGCATCCGCGCTGAAGCTTGAGTGCCAAGCCGCCTACTTTCCATTTTCAGCCTGCTACTTACAAAATTAACGACAGCCCTGGAAGCTACACTGTATGTCAAACAATTATTGAAAGAGTGTTTTGAAGTCAGTGAAAAAAAAACTTGGTTGCACCTCTTGTTTTCGTACCTTTTCTCAGTGCTGATGTCCTAATGAAACCTTTTTAATCATGTATGATATTTAAAATGAGTTCATGAAGTTCACGAGTTAAGGTCAGATTACCTTTAGTATAATGTTAAACCTTCACTATTTTTTTTTTCTTTTGTGCAGCTTGAGACAGTGTTTTCTGTGAATGTTCTTCAATTCATCTTTCTTTCTCTGAGGCTGGATAGAGTTATACTTTGGTCATGGGTGGTGAGTAGAACAAAGTTTTCACCTCTACCAAATCAACTTAGGCCTGGGTAGATATGTGTAGCTACATGTAGCACGTTCCAGGCATTAAGATTATGGAGCCTGGAAGCAGCTAAAAACAGGCCTATCACCATCAGTCAGCACTCCCAATATTTTTACTTTGCATGCCACCTATCCTTCGCACTCCACAATCTGAACGCCTGAAATGGGCTTAAGGCTGGTTTTCACTGGCGACGGAGTCGTTGTCGGAGTCGTACGTAAGAGCACATCCAACCTAGTGAAAATCGAAAATCGGAGTCATAAGCAGAGTCATAAGCTCAATGAAATTGGAGTCGGAAGAATCAGAACGGTTCCATTTTCTTCCGATTCTGCTTATGACTCCATAATCTTCTTCCGATTCTGTCGGTTTTATTTTAATTTCACTAGATCGTAACGCTCTGCGCTTCTGATTACAACTCTGACTCCATCGTTAGTGAAAACCAACCTGAAGAGATGTGTTTCCCAGGCTCTTAAACCCTATACAGTCAAATCTTTCCTTGAGAGGGCTGATTAAATAAGTGCAAATCCAAGTTTTGTTTCCATAGTGATAAATCCCACGTAGGTTACACAAGCACTCTGCTTTCTCCCTTGGATTTACTTATGTCATAATTTTTTTGTCAACCTGATGTGATGTGAGCTTGGAATCTTTGCATTTACTCCCCCTTAATGAACCACCAAATTTAGTTAGGCAAGGCTGCCCCCTTTCCCCTTACATCTTTATTCTTGGTGTGGAAATATTAGCTGAAAAAATCAGAAGAAACAACGCTATAAAAGGAATTTTAGTGCATGGTAAAAAAATCAAAATTAGTCAATATGCCGATGACACTACAATCATTCTTGATGGTTCCCAGACGTCCTTCGTGTCCACTTTGCATGACCTAGAACGTTTTAGTGCTATATCTGGCCTGCGGCTTAACAACAAAAAAACTGAAATACTTTGGATCGGATCTTGCACAGGACGCCAAGAAATTTTCTGTCCTGAAAAGAATCTAAAATGGGTCAAACACAAAGTAAAGGCTCTTGGCGTTTGGATATCAACAGATCCTACTGTAACTATGAACGAAAATTACAGTGAAAAGTTAGAAAAAGTTAAAAATTGCTTAAGCTGCTGGGAATACTGCCGCTTAAGCCTTCTGGGGAAAATTGTTGTTTTAAAGAGTTTAATTGCCTCACAACTCGTTTATATTCTTTCTCCCCTACAAACAAACCACCGAGCAATAGATGAGATTAACAAGATTTTCTATAATTTCCTTTGGGATGGAAAGGGGGACAAAATCAAGCGAAACGTTATGATTAGTGATTATGAAAACGGAGGATTAAAGATGATCGACCTTAAGTCTTTTAATAAAGCGCTCAAATCAACCTGGGTTAAAAAATACTTAGACAGAGACAATTATGGTAAATGGAAACTTTTTTTTGACTTTGAATTACAAGAGTATGGAGGACCTGACATTTTCAAAGGAAACCTTAATAAAAGTGATCTGTCTCGGTATATTAAAGTATCTGACGCCTTTACGTCTGAAATTTTGCAAATATGGTCAGAAATTAGTTTTGACGATAGCGTAAAATCTGTAAAACATTTTTTTTCGCTGAACCCCTGGCACAATTCTCTTATAAGGGTGGGGAATAAGCCAATATACTATAAATCATGGTCCGCTAAAGGAATAAAAACAGTTGGACATCTTATGAAAGATGAGAACAGTTTTTTATCTTTCTCTAACTTCAAAGACCGCTTTGACATCAAAACAAACTTTCTTGTCTTTCAAGGTGTTGTATCTGCTATAAAAGCCCTTAGAAGAGACAAAGAAGACCAATTTGTAAATAACATAAACTATGTTAGTTTTGCCGATAATTTTATAAAAGCTAACAAATCTAACAGAATAGCTTACGAGAAACTTGTCAGCTTAAAACAGAGTTGCCCCAGTAAAAGCCAAAATAAGTGGATTATTGACTGCAATTTACAATGCACTGATCTTATTAACTGGCAGGCTGTTTACAAACTACCTTTTCGCTGTACAAAAATATCCAAATTAATTATTTTCCAGTTTAAACTGCTTCATCGAAGACTAGCAACAAATGACTTTTTAAATAAAATTGGAATTAGGAATAATGATATTTGCACTTTCTGTAGTGGAGAGAAAGAAACACTAATTCATTTATTCTGGTACTGTAACGAAACGTCACTTTTCTGGCAGGGTTTTGGAAAATGGTTCTATGAAAAGTGTTCAACGACAAAAATTGATAATTTATCCTTGGCTATAATACTAGGTCTGAGAACAGATATTCTTTCCCACACACAACAATATTTCTACTTTCTTGTTGCCAGATATTTTATCTGGACTTGTAAAATGCAAGAGAAAATCCCAAACATAGAAGGGTTTCCAAGTTTTCTGACATCGTTCAGCGGTTTTTGAAAAAATAAACAAATAAACAAACCTCTTCAAATCCTTAAATCCTTCATTGTAAAAGCAAGGTTTTTTATGAGCTTTAAAAGAAAAGACGAGTGGAACACTACAACTGGTCCTTTAAAATAAATTATTTAAGCTGACGATATACAAGTAATGTAACCAGTGTCGTATTGTAAAAAGTGTAAGTACTGCATTATAAGTAGTGTGAGTATTGTATTGAGCGTATTGTATATAAGTAGAGTATTGCATTGTAAGTAGTGTGAGGATTGTATTGTACGTGTTGTAAATAGAGTATCATATTGTAAGTAATGTATTCCTAAGCATTGCATTGTAAGTAGCGTAAATATTATATTATAATAATAATAAAAAAAAACAATCCAATGAACCAAAAAAAAAAAAAAAAAAAAAAGTTAACTCGACCAATAAACTCGTCTGTTTTGTTTAAAAAAAAAAAAAAAAAAAGATCAATAATTCAAGAAAAATCCCAAAGTTCATTTTATACATGTACCGTAAATGATCTAATAAACGCCCCCGATCTAATGAACGCCTCCTATCTAATTAACGCCCTCCTAAGCTGACAAGTTTGTATTGAACGCCCCTCTCTAACAAACGCCCCCTGTCTAATAAACGCCCCCCTTCCCTGAAAACCACACATGAACTAGAAACAGATGTACAATACAATCAATCAATTTATTTGCGTTCTTGCTTAATTAACACCAGTGTGCGAGTTGCGTCTTGCTCAATTTCCAGTTCAAAGTGAGGATAGCGTTCTTTAATGTTCTTCATCTCTGTGCTTAGGATATCAGCAATTTTCTTTCGGCTTGTCCTAGCATTGTAGCATCCCGGAATTACAAGGCCTACTTCACGTTTTCGTTTTCCGCATACTTGTACGGTGATAGAGTTCGACTCGTTTGAGGCTAAAAAACCAGCCAGTACTCTTGAAAGTTCAATGGATTTGTAGACGGTTTAGACTTATCAGCGGACGGACGTGATAGTCTGCTAAAGCTCTATCATTTAGGTTATTATAATACCGTTATTTAGGTTACCATATTACAGTTATTACAGTTACAGTTATTAATTACAGTTATTAGAATAAACGCCTCTCTCTTTTAAACGCCTCTTATCTTTTAAACGCTCCCCTCGGACCCTTGCAATTTAATAAACGCCCCCGGCGTTTATTAGATCATTTACGGTATATTGAAAAACAAATGGTATCATGCAAATGACTTGTACTGCCGAAGAGGTTTCATTTGAATGGTCACACCACAGGATTTTGTTGACAGACTCAAAAGATAAAACTACACTGCATGTCTTCATAATAGAGTACTAAAGTGTGACGTCACAAAGACTTCAATTTGTGAAATTATGGGATTTGATTAGTTATTCAGAAAGGGCATGATGAAAAATGCCCACTTGCCAAAAATCAGCATCTTATTGCAATTTGGGGGGAGATATTGACAAACCCTTCTAATTTTGCCTTGGTTCCAAACGTTTGATTTTTGGCAAGCGGCATTTTTTATCACGCCCTTTACGAATATCTAATCAAATCCCATAATTTCACAAATTTAGTTTTTGTGACGTCATCACTTCAGTTATTATTGTCTCTGTGGGTGAAAGGGTATAAATCCGTAAAGTGAGTTACCGGTAACATTTTGAGTTTGTGACTTGCAGGTGGTGTTCGTCCCCATGTGGATTGTCCTCTCCTTACTGTGTCTGTTGGTGTTGTATTACGTTATTTGGTCCATCATATTTGTACGGACAGCAGAAGTTCTTCCCACGCAACGTAGGGGTCATGTTATGGTTGCTGTAGCTTCAGTTCTTCTTGTTATCCCACTTCTAACATTCCAGGTTTGTTGTTTTACAAGTTCAAATGACATTTTTGGCTCTGTGATTGGTACAGCATCAATTTACAGTGTAATAAAAATGTCTCACTGACAGAGCACAAGGGCTGTACTAGGAGAATATCGGCTAGAGGTCTTGGCAGAACAGACCCAGCACATCGAGATCCATACAAAAAAGACCAAGGGCCCATATTCTCATAGTATGGTCCCAGCAAGCTTAGTTAATAAGAGATTTATTACATGACTCCTGCCGGTGGGAGGATTGTGCGGGATCATTCGTGACAATGCACGGTCCAATCCTTAGAGAATATTGGACCGGCAATAGAGCATTCTAATTGGTTGATTTTAGTTATTGGCCCTCTGACTGTTTCAATTGTGTAATAAGTCAACTTACAGTGCCAGGGATTAACAGAGAATTAATTTGGACTTCACATATACTTTTGTTTCTTCTTTTTCTGCTGCAGATTATCCTTTGCAACAGACTTGATGGCATTACACAAGACATGTTTGTTGGAGTTGTAGCTCCTCTTCAGATTTCCTTGCTGAGTTTACTGGCAACATCCTTCTATCACAAGGGAGGCAACCACTGTAAGTTTTTCTGCCGTCACCCTTAATCGATCAGTCCTTGTATACACCAGGGGACACACACGCATGAGGTCTCTTTCGGTTTCTGTATTCAATACATAAGTCTGAGAGGTCAACTGGTCCTCTGCAGACTTGCCATGACCCCTATTTGCCATCTTGTTCAGAGTCAGGCCTTAACAGCTTCATGTACCATAACAACCTCAGAACATACATGTAGATCCCACAGACAAGTTTCACCCAGACAGGCTATCCCTTACTCTCTTGGTGGCCACCTCCCATGGCGATGACATTAGGGGTTGGAATTTGGGAGGCCCTCCGTCACCTCAGGCCAAACAAAAAATACATAAAATTGCATTTCCTGGGACACTGGAAAAATGGAAAGTTGGGGGGGGGGGGGAGGGGGGGGCTGTTCCTCTTTTTTGGGAGTGGGAGTTTTTTTAATCTTAATTAATTAAACATAGATCACTGAATGATTTTATTGATGTTTTTCTGTCGCAGGGTGGTTTGGAATAAGGAAGGACTTTTGTGACTTTCTCCTGGGGACATGCCCCTTTCTACAAGAGTATGGAAACATCTCTTGCAAATTTACAGAAAGTGTTTTCTCAAGAACGCCTCACGAAGAAACATCAATTGAGCCACAGCGCAAGCCAGTAATGCACGAGTATCCGGCCAAATGTGTTGTGCCAGTCGTGTCTATCGAGATGCCAGACTGATGAAGAAAGATATGCATTGTACATTTAGAGCCTGTTGTGGATGGATTGACAAGAGAATACTTAACAGTGCCACACAAGAGCAGAAAAACACAGACTGCTTATGTGTAGCTTCAATCAAGCAATGAACCTTCTCCTGTCATGTACAAGAGCTAGGCAATCTGATTTTATGAATTCTAGATGCATCACTCATATTGCATCTGTGGGCCTCCATGTTTTTTTAGAAAACATATCCAAGACAAGGTTCTGATGCCTAAAAGGTGTTTGGAAGAACACCAACTTCTAAAAGAACACCATGCAAAATTCACCCATTTTTTAAAAAAAAATTATGAGACACGATCCAGGACACCAAATAATATGTTCAATTTCTGGTTAAAAGCCTGATCCAAGAACTCATTTTACCTTGGAAAGAAGTGTGGTACTTAGCCTTTGAGTAGACTTGTATTTTAGGCCTTGCATTCTCTATTTTCAAATTGCCCATAATACACTTTGTTTGCCCCCCAAATTTTGCATAAACTATTGTTTGTAAATGCTCTTGGGAGGACTGCATATTCCCAAGAGCATTTCAAAACAATAGTTTATGCAAAATTTGGGGGGCAATCAAAGTGTGTTATGGGCAATTCGAAAATAGAGAATTGGGAGCAGCAATGCTGCAACAAATGGTCAGCAAGCCAAGCAAACCAGGAGAATAGGGCCCAACCTTGTCCTTGACTCTTCTCTGCTTTCAAAATGGTGGGCTGAGCATAGAAACCCATAGACAAAGCTGCTAAAATACTCCAAAAAAGGTTTTTGCCTGCAGGCTTGCAACCATAGCTTACAGTTTATTCAACTCACATTAGACCCTGGTTGATCAAAAGGTTGAAAATCGTTATCCAGTGGATACGTCTTAAGAAACCAAATGAATACTATTGTGTTATCCACTGGACAGAGATTCATCCAGTGAACAACATGATCCACCTTTTAAACAACTGGGGCCTAGAGCCCATTTCTTGAAATGTGTGCAGTGTTTTCATCAAAAATTCAAATTTTGTTGGTTTTGAAAGGTTAGGCAGGTAAGTTGATGAAACAAGTCAGGCTGGTTTGCAGACTGAAAACTACATCACTATTCTAAAGATTCTGATTTAAAATATAGTTCTGGGTCCATAAAGTTATGGGGACTTACGAGAAATGGGCCCCTGATGGTGTACAATCCCCGAATCCCACAGGGACACGCGGTGTACAGTAATAAACTTCAATAAACGAGTGTTATAATTCTGCGAGCCAGCGAGCCATGCGAGTCACGGTGCGAGCCACGCGAGTCATGCGAGCCACAGTATAAATGTTAAGAATTTTTATTTCTTACATTCCATTTCCATTTATAAAACCACTACAATTTTTTAATAAGATAGTGAGCCCGCCGATATTTTAGCGTGCTGGAAATCCAGGGTCAAATAATTTTCGTAAATATTGAATTAAAAACAATCAGGACCCGGATAAATTTTACTAAAAATATAAAGGTATGAAGAAAGTACATTGTCGCGTTTTTAGTTTTCTTCCCTAATTTTCATAGTCATTTGCCTGTAATTTCGCCAGACGGCAAAATTATGTCAGCCAACAATGGCCGCGAATTTTCAAGTTCGAAAGCAATAATTTTAGAACTTCAAATAACACAAAGAAAGTCACACAAACAATAAAGAACAACGATAACTCAAGAATCTCAAGTAGGACAAAGGACAACATTTATTTTACAACGAAAACGCTGACAGAAAACACCGAACATCTACAAAAATAAATTCATTGACAAACACGGCATCAAAGCAATTGTTTCAGACTGATAGAAACCTAAGCAACCTTTTCGCATCTTCAGAATAAAATCGAACAAAAATGGCCACAACAAATCAACTACTTACATCGAACTGATGATTATTCAGGTACTCAAAGATGAGAGAGGTCAATGTTGAGGCACTAAATCCGATTTGAAACGAAGCGGCGTGGTAGAAACATTTGCCGTCAGCTGGTGGGTCGAATGCGATCTCAAATCCAGTCTCTGCCACTCTAGTGGCGAGTTTTAAAGAAACACTTGTCTGAGGAAAGAGGCAACCACATGCGACAATCAGCCTACTGTCAGAGTTGTGGTAAATTTGATTCCTGTTAAAATTACGCGATTTACTTACCATTCTTGTCGATTTTCCACGTGGATAGCAATGAGTGACAGCTGTCATTGGATACCCCTACGGTGGAGCCGTATGTTTCATTCTCTCAGAATAAAAAATGATGTCTTGAACTTAAATAAATTTTATCGAATTGTTTTCAATATTTTTGGCGGATATTGAGCGATTTTAATAGAAAAAAAATTTCTTTAAATAACAAAGAAACAAAGAACAAGGAAAACATCGCCCAATTGAGCCATCACGAGGAACACTGTAGAGTATTTCATACTTCGCGCGCCAGCAACAGGGAAAGAGAGAGGACCCTGGGAGCGAGGTTACTCCGTTTACAAGATGGCGGCTAGGCAAGTCGCAGGTAAAACTCCAGGTGCGGGATGTTTGCTGGTGGAATAATCGACGACCTTCCCGACCAATTGAAGAAAAACGGAATTACTCACAAATGGCTCACAGACATGACTCGCATGGCTCGCACCGTGGCTCGCTGGCTCGCAGATTTCGTAGACCCTCAATAAACTAACCAACTGAAATTACCACTTATTTAATGTAACACAATGCAACTAAAATACTTATTTTTATTTCTCATTTAGTTATTGCATGCACTAAAAATAATGTACATAAAATTACTCATGCTTTATTACAGCTGAGAATATTTTATTTAATAATTTTTCTGTTGGGTTGTGTTAACAGTGTTATAAACTAATTTTAAAATTCTACTTTTCAACAAAAAAAAAAACGATTTTATTGCAATACGTTTCTTAAAAACTTGTTCAATAAAGTTACCTATAAATTAAAAAATGCATGTTGTACAATCAGTGTCATGCCAGCATTTACTGTTCCAGTTTCTGTTCAAATAGCTTTCACACACAGTCTTGTTACAATAAAAACATTGCTCTTTGGGTGGGTGTGGTAACTACAGTTGTGTTCACACTAAAAGTAAAACATGAAGACTGATCACTATATATGAACAGCGAGAGTTCACATCAGGCAGCACATTGCACAAATAATGATCAAAACATACTGTATTTAATCTGAGCATGATTGGAGCTACCTCACAAGCCAGAAGAAACACATTAGTACACAAATGCTTGTTAAACACTGCATTGCCTCGTAATTTCCGAAGGGCTTGACAAATGGCACTAAACCACAAAACCATGCTCTTTTTGTGTTTTGTTAAACAATAAATAATAGAACCAGGCATGAAAAGTGTTTTGAAATTAACAACTAATGGGAACAATGATATTGCAAACATGTTTATGGGAAATATGTTTACTGTAAACATGTTTCAGTACTAATGTGAACAGCATGTGACAGGTGGTGTTGTAAAACATTCTGGTCAAGAATACACATAAATAATGTGACATTCCTAACAACTTGGTATCTCAGTTGTGGAGATGTGTTCCATGATGTTCTTACTTGGCAGCCCTCAGCCTGATGCTTGTTTTTTTGTGTGTGGTAATCATCTGCTGTGATTGACATGGGATATCATGATTCACCATGGTGATAATGGCAACTTTATTGTCATCTAAGCTTTCTCCATTACTGGCGGTGGTGCGACAACTTCTTCTGCCACCATAAAATCCTCCTAGATGACAAACATTAGTAAAACAAGTTTATGTAAGGATTCTTAGTCAACTTTCTACAATCTTATTTATTTTCTTAACATCGGGCAGTTTTATACACTCGTCAAAGGAAAATTGATTGACAGTAAAAAAGAGGTTTAACTGTAACTTCAAAATAACTAACCAGATCATAGATAACTCGCACAATCAATGAACAACTAGGACACTGAGCTACATCTTCCCCATTTTCCAACTCCGCCTGAAAACAAAGAATAATAATTAATAATCTAAGCATGTTCTTGAACCTTGAAAAGAACAAAAACACGGAATAAAAGGGTACATTAATTCGCTCATTCATTCATTTTTTAATCCATTCACTCCCAGAGTCAATTAGGGATAAATGTAATGTAGTTCTAACTTTTGAGCCTGTAGACCAAATCCTATGGTGTGAGCAATACGCGAAACCTCTTCGGCAGCACTTTTGCACAGTACAATTCATTTTTCTTGTCTATGAATATTTTTTTATTTTTTGGCACTCTTGGAAGTTTAACCCTTTATTCCCAAGAGTGCCAATTAATATCAAAACACAAGAAAAATCCCAAATTTCATTCTGTAAAATATTGAAAAACGAATGGTACCATGTATAAGTACTGCTGAGGAGGTTTCATTCGAATGGTCACACCGTAGCATTTCCTCAACACACTCAAAAGTTAGAACTACACTTCATGTCTCCATAATTGACTCTTGGGAGTGCCCTGGTGAAATGGTGCATGATAGTCGAAATGCATGCTTTGTTTGACCACCAACTACATGTATCATGCGCTATCATCAACTACCACACGCTATCACTCACTTTGAACAATGTTCAAAATTTCATGATGGTCAATGATAGTTTTGATTGTTTGACCATGCGCATGATAGTTGATGATAGTTTGTAGTCGGTCAGCCATTGCCACCTAGAGTAGCGGGATCAGCTATAGCTTTACCAAAATGGTCGGAAAAGTCAACGGACTCTATTAAGGCTCAAAAACAAAGAACATTACGAGCCAAAAGGTTTTTCATTTGTCTTACAATAGTAGTTGTGAGTCAAACAAGAAGTCACTGGGTGACTGCTCGCGTGATGTTTGACCAACTATCATGCGTACCATTTGACCGGTAGAATGATAGTCAACAATACTAGGTTAAATAATACTTTATATTTTAGTTGAAAAGGTCAAATGGGCCATTCCATTTAATGTCTGCACCCCCCCCCCCCCCCCCATTAAGGGGTAGGGAAATCACAGGGGGAGGGGGGGAAGGGTTCAAGAGTCATTTCTGAAGGGGTAGCTTTGTCGGTACCTTTGATCAATCAAAAACATCTTCCTGTTTCTGAAGGGGGGAACTGTGTCGGCACTTTGATATTTTTTTTTCCTAGGGGGGAAAATTCATAATTACCCCTCAATAGGAGAGGGGGTGCGGATATTAAATGGAATGGCAGCACAAGGCTGATGTGGACCTTTAAATTAAAGAACAAAAGAATTACAAAATAATTACTAAATTTATAGTTTCAGATGATAGTTTGGGATCAAAACTCTCACCACAACTATCATTGACTATCATGCACCGTTTGACCAGGGCTTGATCGTGTACAAGATATTAAGATAACTAAAGCTAATCTTCGCATCAAAAACAAAACATCCGTTTCTATCCTACAAACAGCCATTTCGTATAAAGCTGAAATCAAGTTCATAAAAGTTGTTTTGAATGCCAACCTTTGTTATCTGAAACTGATCGCCGCAAGGGCAAGGGTAGAAATAAGTCTCGGATTCCTCGTCGTATTCAAAGTCTTCAATTTCTACTTCGTCGTGAAATACGGCCATAACTTCTTTGAAAACATGTGTTACGTGAAAATGTCGCAACATTGCCAAGGAACCTGGCCTCACTCATCTGTTTTCGATCCCAGGTTTCCACGGTCCTGCAATTCCTATCACAATTTCTGGCATTTCTGTACATGGTATTACCGAGAAAATTACAGTAAACATTAACGAAACTGCAAGTAATAAAATAGCAAACTATAATGAGGAAAAACAGCGAAGAAAAAATATACAATTCGCTGTTTTTCCTCATTATAGTTTTTTATTCTAAGTACTTAAAAACAGCAAGTTTTGGTTTGTGGTCGTTTCAATGTAAGTTTTTTAATGTAAGTTTCAACGTCTACGTTTAATAAAATAGCCCTTATGCATGTTCACGTCAGACTAGCTAATTTCACCCCCAAGCCGAGGCTTGGTGGTGATTTTTGAGCTGGTGATGTCATTGTGCATAAGGCCGATTACAATAGATAAATTAAAAAAAATACATATTAAATGTAGATACCGTAAATCCTCTATTAAGCCCCCCTCCCCCCCCCCCCCCCCCCTTTTTGGAGCAAGAAATTTATTAAGTCACCCTCTCTTTTAAGCTCCCCCCCACTGTTTTTCCTTCACAACCCAGACAATCAAAAATATAACGGGGGACTGAACAACTGGCCATTCTCCATTTGTGCCGTTCCAATCCCGGAACGAATTTATATACACAGTACTCGCGCGCATTGGGGGAAATATAACAGGTAGTTGTATTAAAAATGATCATTATTACGGTATACGGTAATAAATGAGTGCGTTCAATAGTGGTAAACTGCTTATTATATGTTTTGCTAAATTGTAATAAGCCCGCCCCCTCTCTAATAAGCCCCTCTCTCTAATAAGCTCCTCTCTCAAATAATAAGCCCCCTCTGTAATAAGCCCCTCTCTCTAACTAAGTCCCCCTCTCTAATAAGAAGCCCTCCCTCTCTAATAAGCCCCCTGTCTAATAAGCCCCCCTCTCTAATAAGTCCCCCTCTCTAATAAGAAGCCCTCCCTCTCTAATAAGTCCCCCTCTCTAATAAGCTTCCCTCTCTAATAAGCCCCCCTCTCTAAGAAGCCCCCTCTCTAATAAGCCCCCCTCTCTAATAAGCCCCCCTCTCTAATAAGCCCCCTCTCTTATAAGCCTCCTCTCTAATAAGTCCCCCTCTCTAATAAGCCCCCCTCTCTAATAAGTCCCCCTCTCTAATAAGCCCCCCTCTCTAATAAGCCTCCTCTCTAATAAGTCCCTCTCTCTAATAAGTCCCCCTCTCTAATAAGCCCCCCTCTCTAATAAGCCTCCTCTCTAATAAGTCCCCCTCTCTAATAAGCCCTCCTCTCTAATAAGCTACCCTCTCTAATAAGCCCCCCTCTCTAACAAGCTTCCCTCTCTAATAAGCCTCCTCTCTAATAAGTCCCCCTCTCTAATAAGCCCCCCTCTCTAATAAGCCTCCTCTCTAATAAGTCCCCCTCTCTAATAAGCCCTCCTCTCTAATAAGCCCCCCTCTCTAATAAGCCCCCCTCTCTAACAAGCTTCCCTCTCTAATAAGCCTCCTCTCTAATAAGTCCCCCTCTCTAATAAGTCTCCCTCTCTAATAAGCTTCCCTCTCTAATAAGCCTCCTCTCTAATAAGTCCCCCTCTCTAATAAGCCTCCTCTCTAATAAGTCCCCCTCTCTAATAAGTCCCCCTCTCTAATTAGCTTCCTTCTCTAATAAGCCCCCTCTCTAATAAGCCCCCCTCTCTAATAAGCCCCCCTCTCTAATAAGCCTCCTCTCTAATAAGTCCCCCTCTCTAATAAGTCCCCCTCTCTAATTAGCTTCCCTCTCTAATAAACCTCCTCTCTAATAAGTCCCCCTCTCTAATAAGCCCCCTCTCTAATAAGCCCCCTCTCTAATAAGCCCCCTCTCTAATAAGTCCCCCTCTCTAATAAGTCCCCCTCTCTAATAAGCCCCCCTCTCTAATAAGTCCCCCTCTCTAATAAGCCCCCTCTCTAATAAGTCCCCCTCTCTAATAAGTCCCCCCTCTCTAATAAGCCCCCCTCTCTAATAAGCCTCCTCTCTAATAAGCCCCCCTCTCTAACAAGCTTCCCTCTCTAATAAACCTCCTCTCTAATAAGTCCCCCTCTCTAATAAGCCTCCTCTCTAATAAGTCCCCCTCTCTAATAAGTCCCCCTCTCTAATAAGCTTCCCTCTCTAATAAGCCCCCTCTCTAATAAGTCCCCCTCTCTAATAAGCCTCCTCTCTAATAAGTCCCCCTCTCTAATAAGTCCCCCTCTCTAATTAGCTTCCTTCTCTAATAAGCCCCCTCTCTAATAAGCCCCCCTCTCTAATAAGCCCCCCTCTCTAATAAGCCTCCTCTCTAATAAGTCCCCCTCTCTAATAAGTCCCCCTCTCTAATTAGCTTCCCTCTCTAATAAACCTCCTCTCTAATAAGTCCCCCTCTCTAATAAGCCCCCTCTCTAATAAGCCCCCTCTCTAATAAGACCCCCTCTCTAATAAGTCCCCCTCTCTAATAAGCCCCCCTCTCTAATAAGTCTCCCTCTCTAATAAGCCTCCTCTCTAATAAGTCCCCCTCTCTAATAAGTCCCCCCTCTCTAATAAGCCCCCCTCTCTAATAAGCCTCCTCTCTAATAAGCCCCCCTCTCTAACAAGCTTCCCTCTCTAATAAACCTCCTCTCTAATAAGTCCCCCTCTCTAATAAGCCCCCTCTCTAATAAGCCCCCTCTCTAATAAGTCCCCCTCTCTAATAAGTCCCCCTCTCTAATAAGCCCCCCTCTCTAATAAGTCCCCCTCTCTAATAAGCCCCCTCTCTAATAAGTCCCCCTCTCTAATAAGCCCCCTCTCTTATAAGCCTCCTCTCTAATAAGTCCCCCTCTCTAATAAGCCCCCCTCTCTAATAAGCCCCCCTCTCTAATAAGCCCCCTCTCTTATAAGCCTCCTCTCTAATAAGTCCCCCTCTCTAATAAGCCCCCCTCTCTAATAAGTCCCCCTCTCTAATAAGCCCCCCTCTCTAATAAGCCTCCTCTCTAATAAGTCCCCCTCTCTAATAAGTCCCCCTCTCTAATAAGCCCCCCTCTCTAATAAGCCTCCTCTCTAATAAGTCCCCCTCTCTAATAAGCCCCCTCTCTAATAAGTCCCCCTCTCTAATAAGTCCCCCTCTCTAATAAGTCCCCCTCTCTAATAAGCCTCCTCTCTAATAAGTCCCCCTCTCTAATAAGCCCCCTCTCTAATAAGCCCCCTCTCTAATAAGTCCCCCTCTCTAATAAGCCCCCCTCTCTAATAAGCCTCCTCTCTAATAAGTCCCCCTCTCTAATAAGTCCCCCTCTCTAATAAGCCCCCTCTCTAATAAGCCTCCTCTCTAATAAGTCCCCCTCTCTAATAAGCCCCCCTCTCTAATAAGCTACCCTCTCTAATAAGCCCCCCTCTCTAATAAGCCCTCCTCTCTAATAAGCCTCCTCTCTAATAAGTCCCCCTCTCTAATAAGCCCCCCTCTCTAATAAGCCCCCCTCTCTAATAAGCCCTCCCTCTCTAATAAGCCTCCTCTCTAATAAGTCCCCCTCTCTAATAAGTCCCCCTCTCTAATAAGCCCCTTCTCTAATAAGCCTCCTCTCTAATAAGCCCCCTCTCTAATAAGCCCCCCTCTCTAATAAGCCTCCTCTCTAATAAGCTTGCGTGATATCGCCTAATTTTGGCTTACGGCCTCGTCGGCTAAGAATTAGGCGATATCGCGCGCGCTTTCGCGCTATAATCAGAACAGTCATAAGACCTGGCGCACGGTACTGGTGATCACGGCCATAACATCGTGCATACGTACGAAATGGTTGTTTCAATTCATGCTCGATATTCATGCATAAGCATGCATGCAAATCAGAAAGGCACGATTTACGCACACTTTACGCAGGATTTACGCACAGTTTGTGCACACTTTATGCACGATTTACGTACACTTCCGCACAGTTTGTGCACACCATTAGGTACGATTTACGGATTTAAGCACGCGGGCTCAGATAATGTTTTCTGTATTAGATTTCAGTCTAAATTAGTCAATGAGATCAATATTAAAATAGACGAGCCATTTTTGATACTTAAAAGAAAAAAAGGGAAAAAAAAACATTCGAAAGTTGTTCATGCCATGGCACGCCAGGATGCCCGAGTCATCCAACGCCCGTTAAAATCGTTTATGTTGTTTAAAAACGGCAATCTAACTTCGTAAATTTCATACAATTTTCAAGTTACATGCTATGTTATTTCTGTATTGGGTGTAGCCTTAGTCGAGGTTTCGATTGTTCATAAGTTTTCACTTCTTACTAGCAAGTTTTATTGCTATACTATTTACTGACAGCTGAAAATAAAACTAAATTTTGCGTGGTTAGACTGAAAATGTTACGGGCAGTGTTTCAAAACTGGTCCATTTTACTGAGGAGCATTAAGCTAAGGTGGCTCCATATAGTTTTTTGGCGCACGAGGCATGGGCACGAAAATGGCGCGAGCGCGCGTTTTTTATTTTGATGATGTCACGAAAATAAAGAGATTTGCTTTGAGTTAACTCGCTTGGATGGTTGGTGACACCTACTTCTTTTGGCTAGATAATTTTCCTTTCTAATTCTCGACAGATAGTAAAAAAGATAAACAAAAATCAATGCAGGAAGTTTAAAATTTTCCCATTATTCTACCCACGCAACATCAAATCCCGCCAACTTGCAGCTGTCAGGGTTTGCAAATGCTGTCGCTTAAAAATTAGGTTTACCTTAAGGGACGTCACCAGTTGATTAATGCCGCTTAATATAACCACTCAAATATAAAATTTGGCAAAGAAAGTTCCATTCTAGAGATTCATTGCAATATTTTTAGACTTACAGACATTGGGGCCATATCGAGTAAGGAGTAATTAGGGTGGCACAGGCCAGGGGGTGGGGTACTCAACAAAGTTTTGTATTGGGATGCTCCGCCTCGAGGTCCAAACCCTTACCCTTTTATACCGGTTTTGACAGAAACGGTAACCCTTTCATATACCTTCTATAGACTGAAATGGTATCCCTTTCATATACCTACAAAAGAAACACTGCATCTCTTTACTATACCCTTGAAACAAACTTATGAAACGATATCCACGGAAAAACATCAAGCGTTACCACTATGGCACTACCACTAGCATCTGTTTGAGATATTTTGAAAGGTTCTTTCTATATACCTAAATGGCAGTTTTCCCTACCATATTCTATACTTCAACTCGTGAAATCCTTCCCTTTTATATACCTCCAGCCTAGAAAAGGTATCCCCGTATAGCCCATTAAAGGGAGTATCTCTTCCCCCCCCGGGAATTGGTTCAAGATCTTTCAAGTTGTAACCATTTGCATCCGGGTCAGGCGCAGTCGAGTCAAGACATTTATTTACAGTTTCATGAAAGCAATAGTTTAAGGTTTCTATTATTACAAATATGTTTTTAGCTTCTCAAAGTGATACAAAATATAGGTGACAATGCCCCTTTAAGATTCTGGCCACAACAAATTTCACCCCCGATGGAAAGATAATTCACCTTTTTGACGCTAGATTTCACGATTTGTTTACATCAAAAGTCACGTAACACTACACGTGAACTCTAGCGCCAAAACACGTATTGTTGACGGATATTTCCGGTCCAGGAGAAGGGAAGTTGTAATTGTATGACCTAAATTTCAATAGTTCAAATCAGTGCGCGGGGGTTTAAGTTTTGCGATTTGATTTCTACAATATTCGTTACTTGAAAAGTCTGTGTGTTTATAGAGTAAAACCTAACGAAGCAACTAATTTATTGCCTTAATCCTTAGTTCCTTATTCAAGAGGTTGAAACTGTTATGTAAAGAGATAACAACAATAACATTCTTTATCAGTTATAATTAACATCCTTTATTTTACAATACTGTAAATAGATGCGTGGCGCCGTTGGCGATTGAAACTGTTATGTACATCAAATGGGTGTGTTTCTTGGTGTTGCGGAAGCCATTGTTCGGTTATCTTTTGTGTTGTGGTGTGGGTATTGTTCAGTGTCTTTTAAATCTGTTGTTTTACGTCATTTGGTGATCACACCATCCGCAACACCAAGAAACTACCCATAAAATGAAATAGTTTATGTAAGTATGTAAGGGACGCACCATTTAACTTTTTTTTCTTTTTTTTTTTTTTTGGGGGGGGGGGGGGGGGGGGGGGCTGTAGGCTATAACCGGAAACAGGTGGGCGTGGGGACAAAAGCACCAAAACAGCATCAATTTTTGCATATGAAAGAAGAAACACTAGCAGGAACTACTGCCAACATATCGCAGAGATGGAGAAAGTTGGCGATAGCTGGAGGATTTATTCAAGACAGTCAAGATGGCGAAATTGAACTACACAATCTAAGCGAAGTTGAGCCGGAGCTCTTTATTAAGTTTATGCGAATTCCGTCCCTTAAAACCTACACATGCCTCACCGCAAAACTTGGAAGCTGTTCGAAAAAATGGCTGACGGAGTTTTTAGTGCTCGGAGGTCTGGCAACGCTGTTTGAGGTTCTCGATAAACTCAGCCAGCGAACCCTTGCCAAGTTTTCCGATGCATTTCTTCAACTTGAATGTGTTCTATGCATTAAGGCTGTGATGAATAATGTCACAGGGTTGGATTTTATTACCAGCGAACCTTCGCAAACAAGTCAACTCGTAACTGGTGAGTGAAAATTGACGCTTTTTCCAAGTTTTATAAATATACTATTTAGATTGCACTAGAGAATGGAGTGCATGTCAGACATTTATATAGGAACTGTACGCGTTTAACCGCTTTCACTTTGCGAGACTGAAATCCTAATTGCCATTTAGCAAAACTTGTGATTGAGGAAACGAAACAGTACCCTGCCAGCAGAGCCTCTTTCGATCCTCCTAGAAAAATCGGGACAAAACCGATTTTTCTAGGAGGATCGAAAGAGGCTCTGCTCGCAGGGTAACGAAACAGCGCCACGGGAAAACATTGCTGAATGTTTCTTTTTTCAATGCTTAGTGTTCAAAATTTCAACCGAATTCAGCTTAAAACATTTTAAAAACCAAAGACTAAAGTCCCGGGGGGGGGGGGGGGGGTACTCCCTAATATGGGCTATATAGGTATGTGCGGCCCCGAAGGGTAGGGTTTTTCAGCCGTTTTGGTCATAAATTGGGTATCGATTTTGCTATTTTGCCGCCATTTTGGTCATAAATAGGGTAACGATTTTTGCACTGTAGTCTTGAATGCACTTTTTTAGAAGAAGGTACTTCCTTATCATGTCCCCCTCCTTTGGTGAGGTCATAAATAGGGTAGGGAAAATCGCAGATTTTGGTCATAAATAGGGTAAGGGTTTTGGGAAGCGGGCCGCACACCCCTACCCAATTTTTCTGCGAGTACCCCCCCCCCCCCCGGGACTAAAGTGCATAATATGAACACTTATCAGGGTTCTATCTAGGGTATTTGAGGAGTAGAAGCTTCCTCCCCAAAACGCCCAGCTCCTCCCCCACCCAAAAAAAAACAACAAACAAACAAAATATTGTTATCATTACAGTATGCAGTCGGACCTCTATTAAGCGGCGACCCTCGGGACTTTGAAAACTGGCCGCTTAATAGAGGTTGGCCGTTTAATAGAGGTCAATATAAATTGGATAGAAATGGCAGTCAACGTAATTTTATTGCCTCTATATAGCAAAACGCCTGTTGAAAAGTGAACATATGTGAAGATAAATGCAAAAATCATTGAAACAAAAAACTAAGTGCCCTGTATTTGCGCATTTCAAGTCCGTGCAAAGTTATAGCTCTAACACAGAGCATGCAGTCGATAAGTACAGTATTTTTTAGTGTTGAGTATGTACAGAAAAATATCCAAATCTGTGTAACAAAACATCAAGTTTCTTAGGCCTTTCTTGCATCAACAGTCTGTAAAAAGTTTAGCTCAAAATATTTCACGGACGATTAATCCGTCACTGCTGTTTGCCGTTGTAGAGCTCGGAGTTGTAACGGTTTAGGAATTCCATGCGAGTACTGCTTCACAGGAGACGAGTTCTCTATTCAATGGCTAAAATCAAAACTATAGGAGCAAGGATTTCTATCTTCATGGGTCTATTCAGACCTTTTGCTTATGTATGTAAAGGTATATATGTATAGCCCATTATAGGGAGAACCCCCCCCCCCCCCCCCCCCCCTCATCATCACAATAAGATTCTGGCCACAACAAATTTCACCCCCGATAGAAAGATAATTCTAGCACGTATTGTTGACATTTACGGATATTTCTGGTCTTGGGGATAGGAAGTTGTATGACCTAAATTTCAATAGTTCAAATCAGTGCCCCGGGGTTTAAGTTTTGCGATTGGATTACTACAATAATCTTTACTTGTAATTGTAAAGTCTGTGTGTTTATAGAGTTACGGTATACATAATGAAGCAACTAATTACCTAGATCCTCAGTTCCTTATTCAAGAGGTTGAACCAGATATGTAAAGAGATTGAAACTGTCCTTATGACACACGGAAATTGAAACTGTTTGATACGGTAAATAGATGCGTGACGCCGTTGGCGATTGAAACTGTTATGTACATAAAATGAAACGGTTTATGTAAATATAATAGGATAGAAAATATAATGCACTCAAACTTGCGTGATATCGCCTAATTTTAGCCGACTCGGCCTACGGCCTCGTCGGCTAAGAATTAGGCGATATCACGCGCGCTTTCGCGCTATAATAGTTTTATAATTCAACATATTGATAACAAAGCACAGTTTGAAGAAAAAATATCGAGGCCGGTCCGTCATTTTTGCATTCTCTTGTCAAAATGCGAAATGTACATCCATCGTTGGATATACGTCATGTAGACATAGCGTATATCGATAACTTTTTGACCATATTTGGGTAGTGTACCAATGTGTTGAATTGTAAAATAGGATATTATCGGATAGAAACGTGATGCTGTTGGCGTCGATAAAAAACAAACAAACAACCGATGTTGGACCTATTAACCAGAAACAGGTGGGCGCGGAGACAAAAGCACTAAAACAGCGTCAGTTTTTGCATATGAGAGAAGAAACACTAGCAGGAACTTACTGCCAACATGTCGCAGAGATGGAGAAAGTTGGCGATAGCTGGAGGACTTATTCAAGACAGTCAAGATGGCGAAATTGAACTGCACAATCTAAGCGAAGTTGAGCCGGAGCTCTTCATTAAGTTTGTGCGAATTCCGTCCCTTAAAACCTACACATGCCTCACCGCAAAACTTGGAAGCTGTTCGAAAAAATGGCTGACGGAGTTTTTAGTGCTCGGAGGTCTGGCAACGCTGTTTGAGGTTCTCGAAAAACTCAGCCAGCGAACCCTTGCCAAGTTTTCCGATGCATTTCTTCAACTTGAATGTGTTCTATGCATTAAGGCTGTGATGAATAATGCCACAGGGTTGGATTTTATTACCAGCGACCCTTTGCTAACATGTCAACTCGTAACTGGTGAGTGAAAATTGACGCTTTTTCCAAGTTTTATAAATTAATATAATATTTACATTGCACTAGAGAATGGAGTGCATGTCAGACATTTATAAAGGAAGTTACACGAATTGAAACTGAAATTACACGTTACACTTTTCGAAACAGAAATCCTAATTGCTATTTAGCAAAACTTGTGATTGCGGAAACGAAACAGCGTCACGGGAGAACAATGCTAAATGTTTTTTTAATGTTTAGTCTTCAAAATTTCAACCGAATTCAGCTCAAAACATTAAACCAAAGACTGAAGTGCATAATATTAACGCTATATATCTATATTTATCGCAGTATTTTACGATAACATGAACCCTTTTGATCAATTACCAGTTTCCTCTAAATTTAAAAATACGAATGGTTACAAAGTTCTGGTGACGGATCACTTCAAATCAGTCAGAAAAGAAAATGGAGTACATTTAATTTGCAGACATTTATACTGGAAGTGATGTTTCAAAGACAAAGAAAGACTAAAACTACAACCGACATTGTGTAACTTAACGATTGCAACAACAGCAATAAACTTTATTTTCATCCACAACTGAGCAATTAACATTTTTAGATGCTAATAAAAGTAGAACAAAATTAAGTTACAAAATGTTGATACGTTATATTATTATAGAGCAGTTTTCAATTGAGTGTCGTAAAACCAAAACCAAAGTAATTACTCTGACCAATCACAGCAGTCGTAAACAATCCAATGAACCAATCAGAGCTCGAAGCAATTACATGTCGCGGGCGCCAAGCGCGGGAAAACGCGTGCGAGCAAGTCACGATTGGTTTTGGTTTTACTTCTGATTGGTCGAGAAAGTAGCGCAAGATTTTTTAGCCAATCACAAAGCGTAGCAATGCAAAACCAAAGCAATTGTGTAATAACTTTCGACAGTCAATTGAAAACTGCTCTAAGGGATGTCTAGGAACTAAAATAAAACAACGTGTTTTTTTTAAAGAAAATATGTTGTAAATTGAAGCGTGAGTTATTGTTTGTAAATCGAATCCATCGTTTCTTCAGGTCTGTCAGATTGTTCCGGCGATACTAGTCTAAAATAGGAAGGAAAGTTCTCAAATATCGGGTGTGAAACAACTCTAAATCAAATAGATAATTTGTTTACGAAAGCCAAAGTGGAATGTATACTGGTTAACACCCATGAACTGTACTGGACAAGATGAAATGCTCTGATTACCAAGAAAGTCGATAAAAGATTAAAAACACTGATAAGAGGAAGTCGATAAATAGGCCGAGGATGTGAAACGCACTTGAGTGGGAGGCAAAAAGAACCACCCAGCTGGTCAACAGCTGAAAATACATTGGAAATACATTGAAAATACATTGCAAATACATTGCAAATACATTGAAAATACATTGAAATTACATTGTGTCTACTGCATGAGCTCATTACTGGTTTAAAAACGTTCTAGCTTTGTCTGTTTGGATTAAAGCAGTGGAATAGAATTAGTGCTATGTGATTTTCAAATATTTAGCATACGAAACGTCAAGTTTATCAAGTTATAAAAATGCGCTGGTTTCAGTACCATGTTGATTTCACCGCTGTTTGTGTTTTATTTTTCTTAGAGAATATGGCCTAAGTATTCCATTAATCAATAAAATGTTAAAGCCAGTGTGCCGGGCGTCACGCCAAACATACAATCCAGCACGTCTCGTTAATGCGCATGACTAGCTTTAGAAAAAGCCCACTTGAAATAAAGGCCTAGGGGATATAAATAACGTCGGTGTTAATCCGCTATTGTTTTGAAGTGATTAAAGTCGTAAGTGGTGTCCATCTTGGACACGGCAAACGCTTCAGGGCTTGGCGCCCAGTAGTTGGAATTACAACTTATGCTCACAGGTTTATTTTCATCTTTCGCTTTATGTGTATCAATTATCACTCAATCAATAATCGGTTTTAATCTGATCAAGTAGAATATTGACAAGAGACTAAAGTGATCCACGAAAGAATGCCGAATACATCACTTAGCGGCCGGACGTGACAAACTAACTTCCTCAGCTTCCTTCCTTCCTTACAACCCCTGCAACATATGCTCGCAAGGTAACATGTGAAATACAAGTTTTCCTTTTCCACTTCAGTTGTATGGAGGTCTAACCAGCCTGCTTTTGTCTCCAATTTTCTTTGTTTCCTATTTCCGCGTGAAGCAGTGGAGACTGCTAGGGAAACATTCGACTGCACGCATACTAATCGAGCTCGCAATTTCTCGCGATCGGATCTCTGTTTATCAGCTTTATGACTACAGTTTGGATTTATTGGGAATGTCACGTCTACGTACGTCTCAATAGCAACTTAACTTGAAATTTATCCAATCCCAAGAGTACATTTACCACACGAAACAATTAAAAAATATATCAAGACCATGCTTCTCTCTCAATAGTTAGATCAAGTGACATTGAATCAATGGCAAGAACTAAAGTAGTGTCCTACACGGCCGTTACGACTCAAGTAACGGATGCGTAGGAGACTAGAACTATAAAGGACGCATAATGTGGTCCACCACACAACGTCGAGTCCGAGTAGGTCTCTTGTCTCTTGTGTTAAGTTCATTCCTCATTTCATGACGAGACGCAAAAAGCTTTTGCTTTAAGTACCATTTCATGCAGAGATTTACTCGTCGACGTCTTTAGCGATCTATTATTTGAACAGACGTATAAAAAATGGAAGCGATTTGGCATGAAGAATCTTCCAAAACGATTCTCCTTTGCAGAGACTTGTCTGATTTTCAGATTCAGGAGGCCATATTCTGTCCTATTGTCTTCATAACAAAAACAATTTTTCGAAGACTACTGTAAGGACTGACCAAACAACGTGTAAAAGGCGTAGTTACAATATTTCGACTGGCCAACAGACCCTGAGCCGTTTTCATCAGGTTTCTTTGAAAGAATCGCGATTTTACAAGGTATATTAAATTACTTAAAATACTAAAACCGGAAGTTACACAGAGTTTACGTAACAGAAGTGATGCAGCAATATGGAATAAAAAGCATGTTTGTGTTTAAATAGTTATTGCCAAGGAAATATTCGGAAACTGCAGTGGGGCCGTCCACTGAACGTCTTTTTTCATTAAAGCGGTGGTCGCACACGTTTTTTTCTGTGGTTTCGCAAACCTTTGAACGTTTCCGTATTCTCTTGACGCGTCACCTGACCAAACGTTGGTTCCGCGTGAACATTTGCTTGTCTCTTTATTTCTCTGTATGGTATGCTCGGGTCCGGCGTTTCAAGCGCAATCATTGAAGCCAGAAGATCGAATCGAAGAGCGACGTGAACCGATAAATAATAATAGCAATAATAATAATAATAATAATAATAATAATAAAGTGAAAAAGTGAAAAAGTGAAATGAAGGATGCTTCTAAGTTACCCTAGACAATTGGTTGTTGCCCGGAGCCAATGAAAACCAGATTTAACACCTTTATCTGAGACTATTAGCAATAATAATAATAATAATAATAATAATAATAATAATAATAGTAATAGTAATACTTTATTTGTATAGCGCCATTTCCATCACTGTCCAATGACGCTTTACAAATTGGAATTTTATATTAAGTTACCCAAACTGTGCTTAAATTAAACAATGCTGTATATAACCTAAAGGATAAAGAACTTAGAATTTACTCATTTACTAAAAGAATTTACTAATGATTTCCTTGGGAAGGGGAAAGCACTGAGGCATTCCTTTCCGCGCCTCGAAGCAATTTCTCAGTCAGCTCCAGCGTTCTCACACTTAGTAACCGGTCGCGTTTTGTCTGCTTATAGACTGAACAAAAAAAAAGCATACATGTATACTATCATTTTCTACGCTCGCACTGTGGATCAATTTCATGTTTCGCATCGTTTGCGATTGTGATAAATTGTCATACTCCTAGCCAGGAGCCCATTGATGGGCTCCTGTCCTAGCCAATCAGATTGCAGAAACGATTGTTCGCTTCAGTAAAACTTTTTCCTCGTGTGGTTGGCACGTGAAGAAATAATTGCTATAAGTCGCGACCTGCTCAATGCCTTAACGTATTTGAAGTCAAGTAGTATGATAGCTTAAAAAGTCGTTTGAATAGACGTTTCTGTCAACAAACCATTGCGTACTTGTCTGGAAAAGGCCTCAGTATTGAGGACCGGAAACGGGTGGGAGAGATAAGGAAAACACTGAACCTCACAACAGGAATCTCGACGGATTGAAACATAGAAACTATTATAAATTATTGCCGGCTTCACTGGTAACATCAGACATGTCGAAGTGGAGAAGAGCGTCCGTGAAAGCCGGTTTTGACATTCCAGACGTCACAGATGGCGAAGTTGAACTTCACAATTTAAAGGAAATCGAACCAGAGCTTTTCATCAAGTTTGTGCGAATTCCGTCGCTTAAAACCTACGCAAGTTTAATCTCAAAACTTGCGAGCTGTTCGAAAGAATGGCTGACGGAGTTTTTGATGCTCGGAGGGCTTGGCTCGCTGTTCGAAGTTCTAGCGAAACTGAGCGAGCGAAGTTTGGCCAAGTTTTCCGATGCGTTTCTGCAACTTGAGTGTGTTCGATGCATTAAAGCTGTGATGAATAATGTCACTGGATTGGAATTTATGGCCAGTGATTCTTCTTTAACCAGACAGCTTGCAACCGGTAAGAAAAGTTATTTGTTTTCTTTACGTTAATATTTGGTGTTGTTCTTGAATAATAGGGTGTAGTCTGAAAACAATTATCGGTGATCAGATTGGAAGGCGCTGACGTTAATGAAGCAATTAGTGACTGTTTGCTTCTTGCAGTGGGAGAGGCATAGGCGAGAATTGCTTACTAGCAATATCTTTAACCGAAATTTCTTTTAATTTTCAGTTATAAACAAATATTTTTTTCAAGTCCATCAATTTACATAAATACATGTCGAACGCATAAAATTCAATATGAATAATAGCTAACAATGACGGGTGGTCTACTCAAGCACCTGCGAAAGTCGGATCGGTAAATGACATCTCTAATAGACCCTTCATTCAATTGCATGTCCTTCTTTTATCTTTTGATATTGACTATGTGGCGAAAATCCATCTGCACTGGTGGAAAATTGTCTAAAGTTAATAAAACAGCCACGTTTTTAGAGTCACATCTTAAAAAAGTGAAAATATTATTCCACAAAGAGGTCAAATGTAGCAATTTTGTGCCCTTAACTATAGAAACGTCTAGAGAATTTAATGACGGGGTAAATTTTTATCATTGTCGTAGTCTTATTTACATCCGTCATCACAGCTAGCCATTCGGTGATAACTTTTAGAATTATTTTAACATTTACTGAGTAGACATGGAGGTCAAATTACGCGGGAGACAAAAAAAGAGACTTGTTCAGTGTTGACAACGTGACTCTTTACATACAGCTGAAATTATTGAACCGCATCATCAAAACATGCAAATTCTCTTCTTGTCACAAGACCGTCAAAAATTTTACAATATCGAGGAAATACTGAGTCTGAAGGTATTTGGGCTATGCTGGGAAGTCGTAAAACCCTTCTTAAACATATTGATCAACTAAAACATGTAAAATATATAAACCATACAAAATCAGTGTACAATTTAGGTTGAGTTCCTGTTCGATTCTTGTAGTTTACAGTGGTATGAGTTTTGATCGACGGCAAGATGCTAGAAGGACGAAATTTATATTGTTTAGTCGTGCCATTAACCATATCTTCATTCTATTCAGACCTTTTGCTTTTAAAGAGAGACCTTGATTAACTTCATCTTATTTTGAACATTTTTGTGTTGTTGTTTATTATGCTGTATAAGGTTGTGCTGTGGTCGTGTGACCATTCAAATAAAAAGCTATTGGGCAGTACTTTACTATGTTATCCCTCGCGAGACCTTCACTCACGAAGAGGTTAATTCCTTGACAAATGCTTATCGACCTTATCACATGATCTAATTTGTTTTTCTTATAAGCCCACCGCGAGGCCGATTAACGTTTCGTCAATTTTACAACTAAATAAACAATCGCGTCGCCACATTTTAATCCACCACATGCTGGGTTTTATTGTAGCCTCCGAAAGATTGTAAAAATAACCCACCTTCATATAATTATATTTTTCGCTTGATCTGTCCATGTTGCTGTACACGCATGAGTGCATAACGAGTTAGGAAGTACTCGCCATAAATTAAATCTCGTTTTTCAAGATACAATTGCCAGGAGTAACTGAAGATCATGAAGTTAAAAACATTGCCACGACAATTTCAAGTTTGAATTCATTTTCATCATGGCCTTAGGCGAAGTCACTGTCCCAGTTGCATTTTTAGTTGTTGTTTTTTTATTTTCATGCAAATTAGCCTGCCTGTAGCCTGCCTGGCAGGCGTGAACGGGGAGGGGCGGGGGGGGGGGGGGGGGGGGGGGGGGGGGAGCGCAGATACACTATTTTTTTTTAAGAATGGCTCGTGCAAGACCGAGATAGCATGCGAGCAACCTCTCTGAAGAACGGGTGACCCCTGAATTGAAAAAGTTGTCAGCAGACGGAAATCGAGTTTAATAATCTATGTAATCAAAGTTGCACGCGAGTTCCGTTGTACAAACAGTTAGTGTGCGTCTTATATTTCGATATACTTTGCTTCGTCTATACATTTCTAATGGCTAGAATATTTTTTGTTCTAGAATGCACGATTAAACAATGTGTTAACTGTTGCGTATTTGCGTGATGCAACTTTGAGTCATCTCTGCATGATGACTGACCTATCCAGACTGTCCAGAGAATGTTTAATTCAGTACTACATTAAAAGACAAGAAGGCGTTTTTGTAGCCTGCGAGCAGGCTCACTTGTTTGGGGTATCGCGCGAGTATCTAGGCGGCAAAGCCGCCGGCTTTGCCGACTTCGCCGCCAAGATACTCGCGCGATGCCCCAAACTAAAGTGAGCCTGCTCGCAGGCTAGCGTTTTTGGCGTAATGTTTTGCGGATTTTAACATCCCTCTATTTATATCAACTACAGCTGTAAAGATATTATGAAATACCAAAACTATTCAAATAGAAGATCTTAATTTCCCCTAATTCAGTTTGCATTGTGTCCTAGGTGCTCATTTAAATTAGCTGAATCCAGGCTGAATGTTATCTGTTTTCCATCATTTCTGTTTCTGTTTTCAAAAACAATAAAAATAAATAAAAATAAATGTAACAATTTCCTCTCTAAATAAACAAGAAAGGAGAGAGCGAGCTCATGCGTTGCCGAAAGGTCATAAGTTAAGATTATCAAGGGAGGGGAGGGGGGGAGGGGGGGGAGGGGGGGGAGGGGGGGGATTCCATATAAAAACGACGGGGGTGCTCGTCGGAAATTTTTAAAAAACACTTTAAAAGGTACCAGAATCTCGTTTGATGGGCGTGGCTAGCTCAACTTGATTTTTTTATAGGTACCAATTCTAAACGTTCCTTTCATAATTTTTTGGCTCAATAACCTAAAAGGTACCGCGATAATTCTTACGGTGGTCATTTTAGATTTTAGCACCCACTCCAATCTACAAATTGTGACCCGTAAAAGGTACAACAAGCACTCCTGTCACTGTTGTTGATGTTATCGAGATTCGTGACCAGAAGTCCGTAACCTCTGCGCCCATTGTTTGACAAAAATATCAGTTTTGCATTTTTTATTTAAATAACTGTTGACGGCGCCACCTTAAACCACGATTTGTACCGCTATAGTTAATTCGTTTCCCACTAAGTTTAAATCTTACATATGGAAAACTCAAACTGGCAGAGACTACGCCGAAAGGTGCCTATTTTTCAACAAAACGTCCACGTTGATTCAAATCAAGGGCAATTCAGCAACATCGAGCCAGAACTGTGTATAAATCTGCTCCGTATTCCATCGCTGAAGAACTTCTCCGCGCTTCATCCTAAGCTTGTGAAATGTTCAATCGAATGGATGTGGGAATTTCTCTCTCTTGGAGGACTAGAGGTACTCATGAACGCTTTAGAGATTCTTTCAGCGCGTCTTTCTGGCAATACTCATTGCGCTTTCATGGATGCATTTGTAGCGCTCGAGTGCGTACAGTGTATCAGAGAAGTCTTGAACTCTCAAGCTGGCGTCCATTATTTCGTTTCCTCACCGGATCTGGTCAGTCAATTGGCATACGGTAAGAGCTCGTATCTAATCAAAAGGATAGGTATTTTTTTGCTTTATTCCTCAGTCGATAATTCTAGATATTGTTTGTATTAATAATTAGGCTAAAATTGCCTCGAGGTCTCAAGTTTTGGGTGTTGTTGGGTTGTCATGATTTTTTCAGTTTCTACAGTGCCGTACATAATCTTTTTGTTTCGTTTTTGGTCTTATGTATGCCGTTTGTATTGTCTCTAACTTTAAATACTATATATTAATGATTCGCTTAGAAGTGATTTGCATGTGTTATCAGTACTAAAATAGTGATGCTAGAATGTGTTTATTAATAATGCGAGGAGTGTAAGTTGAACGTTGACGAAGTACATGGAAGTGGTTTCTTGACAGTTGACGAATATTGCCGGGAAAAACCAAGGACCGTGAGACTTTTGCTCGCGATCAAATGCACGATCTTCGAACTCTACCGAAAAACAAATTGTTATGTAACGTCATAATTGGATTAAAATTTCCACTTTTAAATTTGCTTTTATAGTCGTATCCTTAAATCGTAGTTTCCGGTATTAAAAATTTATTTTTTTATGGCACCTGGAAATCGATCTAAAAGGATTACTTGAAGCTCAAATGAGGTCTAATAGACAACTGCACTTTTTAGAGATCGAGATGTTTAACACGAGCTAAATCAATGTGTAAATGAAAATCTTTATCTGATAGCGTGATCTTCAAACATAGCGTGCGTATGATTTACGTGATCCGCTGGCGTCAGTGCACATGATCGAAACAAAACAATTTACGTAACAATCACGTTTCGAATGCAACTCCGGCTCCGCTTGAGGTAACATGCAAGCGCGTTCATGAGGCGGGACTCAACCTACATTTGAATGAAATTTTAAGAGGTTTAAAGAAGCGATAGAAGAAAGAAAATGATTTTTGGAACACTAAGAGACAGTTGATACCTACGCAAGAACTCCCCAGGTTGCTGTAGTGGACTAACTTGGTTTCCGTCTATTATTTATTAACTACAAATTCTAATTTTAAAACTTCACTAAATCTTCAATATTTCTAATTTCTCTTAATTTTACAAATCCTTTGAGAAAAACTATTTCCTCCCAAACATACCCAAAATCACCCAAAAATGTACAAAAAAAACAATAAGTAGACTCATGGGATGAGCATGGAGTTTTTGGATTACTTGCTGAAACGTGAACGAGATATTTCCATTAAAGCCATGTCAAGTGGAAAAAAATGGCGTTTAGGTTAAGTCCCGCCTTAAAAAAGCTCTACAGGTTCCCGGATGAAAAATTAATTTCATCTAAATACTCGGTGTTATATAATCTAGACTACGAGCCGTCTCTTATTTTTTTTTAGTAAGTCGATCCACGCGCCTCGCGGCTTCGCCGCTTGCGCGAGTGTGCACGCTCGACTAACTAAAAGAAAAATAAGAGACGGTTCGCAGTCTATAGTAAAATCCAGCAACAGGGAACGTTTTCAGTGGTTTTGACGCTAGTTATTATTTGTAGGAATAATCCAAGAATTTAGCTATGTTTTACATGTATTTAAGTTGCAAAATTTAACTTAATTTATCTCTGAATGGTGTGTCGTTAACCTGGGTACCAAAGGCTTTCATCTATCTCATATCACACGCCTCTTATCTCTTTTATAGTTTCGTCGCGAGACTAGGGTATGTGCCGGCAGAAAGAAAAAAAAAACACACAATGATGTTGATTCATGCTGATCGCTGAAAGAAAACACGTGTAACATAAAGGATTGAATTTAAACTGAAACATCTTTTTGTTTTTCGTTTAATAAATCAGTAAAATCAAGCAAAAATTGTGGTAAAATGGACGTGGGCAAATTGCTACAATTTCTGACAAAACGTTGGAACACTGTGTGCTGTACTGTTGTTGGAAAAATTAAATAAATAGGCGCGTTTATTGTCGGTGTCATCCAAAATTGAATAAGGAGAAAGGGGAAGGGTGTTCCAACGACTTTTAACAATGACTGTAGACCGTACCATGTAACAGTTTCGTGTGAGAATTTCAGACGCTTTTCGCGATGTTGCTTGAACCGTCGTAAATCATAGCCTCTTCGTTGTATCCTTCAAGCTGTGTTTTACTAACGGTTCCCATCATTAAGCACATTCGAGACATAAAAATGACGATCTTTTCCTCTATTTTCTTTCAAAATAGGTAAAAAACCTACGTTTATACATCCTGCGAGGTAACGAGCTCTTTGAATCCTAAGTTCGCAAGTCAATGATTGTTCGCAGTCAGCCGCCAGTTTTGCTCTTTTTGTCGTTCTTTGTTTCTAGCTATTATCTCACTTAATTAAGCTATTTTCCCAATATTTTCCCCAGGTGTCGTTTGAAATACTTAAGTTTCCCATATTTGCAACTATTCCGCTGTTTATTGACAAACATGGGCACGCATTGCGTGCATGAGCTATTTTGAAAATTACCTAAATGATATGAAATGGTGAAAGTAACAAAACAGCGGAAGTTAACTCGCACAAATAACCGCTTGCAGATATACGTTTTTCAAATCCTCCGGCCCGCCCACTACCAAAAAAAATACCGAGATAACCAACTGGGTCCCGTTTCTCGTTTCTCGGCTAGCTTTTTTTCACGGGATTTCCGGAGTTATTTTTTGACGAAACTACGGCCCCAGTGAAATGAGCAACTTGTTTCAGTAATGAGTGTATTAAATTAAATGTCAACCAGAAAAGTCCTGCACATAAATTTGATGCATCCAAATTGAAGGCTTATTATTTCCTGGAAATTTGTATCTAGTCTTTTATTAAAGGTTTCTTTTATTATTCACAAAAGACACGTGGAAAAGGTTCCTTTGGCCTGGAAGACGCAAACTAATTAAATTAAATTGTTTTCAACTCCAAACCACAAGCTAATTAAATTAGTGACACGAAAATTCTTTGAACCACCTGTTTCTGTAATGTCAACCAGAAAAGTCTTTCACAGAAACTAAACGCATGAAAAATGAATATAAGTAGTCTCCTAGTAAATTGGAACTAATATTATTTAAACAACTGTTTTTATTCTCCACAAAAAAGTCGTGCAAATAGAAACAGAACTAATTAGATTAAATTGTTTTCGACTCAAAACCACAAGCTAATTGAATTACTTACACGAACATTGTTGAGGTTAACATTTGGAACCAAACACCTTTTCCTGTAATGTCGACCAGCAGAAACTTAGCGCATCCAAAATGAATTTTGCTTGTTTCCTAGTAAATTGCAACTAATATTTTCTAAACAGGCGTTTTTAACGCACCATATAAATTAATTACATTACGTTTTCTCGAAAACATGTTGAATTTCATCACGTACCAGGACAAAGTTCAATATTTGCACGTGCACACAACGTGACTGCTCATACAAAATACAGTCGCTTCTCGCTTATAGTAATCGCTTGAGGCATACAATTAATAACCTACACATCAGCTCACATTAATTCAAAGAAAGATAAACGTTTTACATACTGTAAATTGTAGATTAATTGCATTACATTTTCTCTGTTGAACTCCATGCATCACGGACAAGTTTCTATAAGGACAAAGTTCAACATTTTCACGTGCAGACAGCGTGTCTGACAAAAAAAATCCAATTTTAAATAGTAATCTCTTGAAACCCAGGCTTGAAACATACAATTCATGTTCCGCATCATATTATTTGAAATCGGCTTGCCGTTTTTGCAATAAAACTATACTCATACTTCAGTATAAGCTCACCTATGAACGTAACCGTAGTCCACATTTTTTGGACGTCTCATTCCCCGCAGACCATTCTACCATTCATGCATAGGGCACATTATAGGCGGTATTTCCGAATAAATGTCCTTGATATTGCCAGGTTAGCAAGCCAGTCGGGATTAGAGAACAGTTCCCAAGCAACAAATTTTCAAAACTTTACACTTTTAGTGTTTGCGGCAACAATCGCGGAGATTCAAGATGGCTGATTTTCAATTCATGTCAAGTGCCCTTCTTTGACCTTCAGTAATACCATTTTAGAAGCGAAAATTTGATTGGCTGACATAGTACACGGTGTACATACTAGAGGCAATCTGATTGGTGTGACATAACCCAAGACATACATACAAACAAACAAACAAACAAACAAGCTAACAAACATACTAACATCACAAACCAACCTTTGCGCCTGCTAATGAGCTATTTTTTTCAAAATAGCTCAAAAAATGAGACCGGTCCGCGCTCTTTGTTGTCATGGAGAAAGGAATGATTGGCATTTAAATGGTCCGTGCGCCCCGGGACCACCAAAACTACCTGTGAAATGTATTCCGCTGAAATTTAACGAAGATGTCGAGCACCGTGGAAAAACACAAATGGCGGTCTTTAAAAAGACAATTCGCTAGCGGAGGACACATCTTGCCGCTTTCAAGCGAATCTTCTCCTGAATATTGCGTTCGATTGTTGAAATCCCCATCTGTTCAAAATTACTATGGTTTTCGAAGCAAGTTGAAGAGTTCTACAAACGACTGGATGGCTGAATTTCTTGCTAACGATGGCATGGAAGTTTTGTTGGGCGCTTTAGAAAGATTAAGCTCTCAAAAGTTATTTGTGGACGCTGTGATGCTTCTAGAATGCACATGTTGTATCAAAACGGTGTTGAATTCCAAAGCTGGATTAGAATTCATGATTGGAAATCGCGATTTTACACGAAGACTTGGCCGAGGTTAGTAATAACTTTGTTTGATAACGTTTTCCGAAGCGGGTTATTTTAAAAAATATGTCTGTGTAACTCCACAGGGAATTGCTCATCGTTCATGAATCATATTACAATTAGAGAAAAAAAAATACGTTTCACGAGCATGAGCGTAAATGAAGTAGTGTAATTTCTCCGGCAATAGCATTTGTCTACGGCCAGTTTTATTCTTTTTCCTAACAGTATTTCACTGAAAATTGCCTGCGGTGTATTTCACCCACTCTCGCACTATTCAAAATTAGAAGTGCAATAAATCACACTATAGAGCCATAAACAGGCCATTTCTTCGATCGTTCAAGATTTGAACTTAACTTTACTTGTTCATGTACGGGTATGTTTATACACATAGCATTTGGCCTCAAAATTTGCACAGGAAATGCAGATATTTTACGACCAAAATTTCTATAAATTTTCTTGTTTAAAAAATTTTGCATATTAACCTTGGAAATGCCAATTTTAACCAGTGTTAAACTAATTTTATATGGGGTGCTTCAATTAATTAAGAAAACTCATAATTTGCAAAAACGACAGGTGTAATGTTTTCTCATCCGATCATGAATCCGATTTTCGCGATGAAAGGACCATAACTTTAAGTTAAATATTGCACATTATATAATTATTATATCTGGCATTCAGACTTCGCGGTTCCTAAAACCGCACAATTTTAGTTTTAATAATAATAGCACTTAATTGGACAGAAAAATAAATAGATCATTCACCTGTCTTGCAAGTTCTAACAGATTTTGCAGTCAGGTAAAACGCATGAAAAATTTATCGTTGGCAAAGATTGCGGTTATAGAGCTTATTTCTTAATTTCGCTGAATTTGTGCCCGTATCTGAGAAGGAATCCTATGCTTTCAGAATATAAATGTTGTAAGTTAGAAAATGCCAAGTGAAAAATATTTATGATATCACACGTGCCTAACAACACTATGCCTTTGTTGTCTGGTTGACCGCGGTCTGTTTTTTTTTTTTAAAGCAGTTGTTTGTTTTGTTTTCTTATCAATATTTAGAATTAACGACTCTTGCTTATAAAGATAACTCGAGCTTGTATGTAAGATAACTTCAGGTGTCTTCCTTAAATTCACCTAAAGTCACTCCTGCTACCTTAAGCCAAAAGACATCTTTATATCAGTGGATTATTCTAGTAGTGCTCTAAGAGTAAAAATAAGTGTATTGGGCTGCAGATGACCAGCATAGAAATTGATAGACTTGCCTCAAGTCGACTGCGAAGCCCGCGAGAGAGCGACGAAGTCGCGAGAGCGAGCGACGAGAGAAAGTCTAAAAAATTGGCAATTTTTTTTTTTAAGTTTATGGCCTGTGTCCTTGGAAAACTCGCTGATTTAAAGTTTATTCTTTCTTTGAAAATTGACTTGATATCTCCCTCTTAGTGTTCTTTGAGTATTTTCAGTATGTCAAAGGTACTTAGTTTTATTTTGGGGCAGAGTTAAGGCCCCAAAATTTCCATGACAAAGCTCATTTATAAATGCGGTGTGACCGCTCTCCTTTAACCCATTTCTCAACCAAGAAACTTGGTCTAAACGCACGTACATATACGTTATCATCATCAACAACAACAACAACAATCTTTATTATGCTCTTAATACAAAAGTGCAGAATCATTAAAAGGAAATAACTGTGAAAGAAAAAGAGCACAGCCACTCAGAAATAGCAAAAGTTAATCGCGCTGAGTGGCTGGGCCATGCGGAAGAATAACTGTATCAGTTCCATTCTCAGGTATCATGGATACAGAGAATGGATTTCTTTGCGAACGCGATTGGCTTATCGTTGATCTTTTAACGGCAATGTTATGTAAACAGGTGGATTTGGTGGAATCGCTCGTGGCTCTCTATCGCAGGCTCCTGGCTGAATCTTTGTATTGTAGAATCAGCCACTGTTCTCGGATAGCGCAGTTTTGAAAACATGGTGCGTAATTTGTCACATTCTGTCGAAAAAGTTTCTTAGGATGAGGATAGGCGGTATGCGCGATCAACCTGTTGTCTACGTGGCTTTGAAGATGGAGCAGGAGCCCTGTTTCAGTTGGTTTTCTGTAGACTTCCGTTGTTAGTGTGTTATCACATCTTGTGATGACTGTACCGAGGAATGGAATAGAGCCCTAATTAGAATTGTAATTATACCCATAGGACCACCAAATATTTCTGTATTTTTTACCTCATATATATTCATGTTTCAATTTTACTTTTTTTGACTTGATAATGACGTGAAGTAGCGTCGTCGGTTTTTTTTAAGTTTTAAAGTGTTTTTTAAAAATCTTTTAGGCTTGGTTCCCAATAGCGACATAACGATCATAATCATAATTATAAACATGATCATAATCATAACGTTGTTGTGATCTAGTGGGAACACATACGTACAAGCCGTCGACTTTAAATTTTTTTCTCGTTTGTTTTAAACACGGTGCTTTAAAAATGGCTGCTATACAAACCTACGCATTAATTGCAGCAATGATGGGCTTTCTCGCATCAACTACCTTTAATCAGGAGTTATTTCGCCATCGCATTATCATAATACACTGTGTATTAAAGTCTGTAAATTATTGTATAATATCGGGAAACTTTCCACAAGAATTGCAAGACGCTCATCAAAATTCGACGCCATCTTGGAATAGCATGAACTGCAAATTACTGTAACTAGGACGTTCATTGGCCAAAATACAATGAATGAACATACGTCATTATGATTACGACTATAAGCGCCAGATTTGCGTTCCCACTACGATATCAGCATAATCACAGACATAATCATAATCATAAGAAAATGACCGATCATTTTCTTATGATTATGATTATGTCGATCCTAAGCGTCTTAATGATTATGTTTTTCGGCGTTACCACTCAGACGACATAAGCGACGATTATGATTATGATTATTATCGTTATGTCGCTAGAAACCAAGCCTTAGCGTTTAATTTTATGATAAAATCATTATCTGAAATAGCGTGACGAATTGCGTGACACATTTAAAACCTTTACAAATCGGAAGCAAAACATCATTAAAACCTAAAACTTTTTGTGATCTACGTACCAGCTTTGTAGGATGTATAGGTTAGATTTTTTAATTTTCATGACGTCATATGAAAGCCAAGAATGCAAGAACAATATTATTTTAATTTTTTCCAATAAATATTAACCAGCTTAAAGCTGATCTAAACCTTCAACAATCCAGAGGCTTTATTTTATAAACATTCCCAGCCATAAATGCACAAAAGGTGAATACTTTGAATCGCAAGCGCTTTTGTTTGCGTATTTTCTCAAGACGCTACTGAGCTTCAACTGTAGCTGTTTCAGTTGGCAAGAGTGGTGCGAGCTCGCTCGTTCGTTCGCTCGCTCGCTCGCTCGTTCGTCGGAAGCTTTCGGCGTGTAGTTGACTTTCTTTTGGGCATTGAGAAGAACTAGCGGCTCACATCGTCTTGAAACCGAACCTTTGTACGTTGTAGCGTCAGCGTATCATTTAAAAAAATGGCCCTCAACAAAAGATCAAACTGGCGAAAGATTTCTAGAGAAAATAAAGAAGTTTCCTCGGTGCTCAGCGAGCTTATAGCGGACGCAGATCCAGAGTTGTGTGTCAAATTATTGAAAACTCCGTCGTTGAAGAATTTCTCTGGAATAAAACCACGTCTAGAGAAGGCCAACAAGGAATGGCTGAGCGAGTTTCTTATTCTCGGTGGAATGGATTGTTTGCTCGACGGTCTATCGTGTTTATCGTTTGGTAATGGACAAAGTCGATTTACTGAAGCTCTTGAACAAATCGAATGCGTTAGATGTATCAAGGCAGTAATGAATTCGCCTGTTGGTTTGGAGCTCATGACGCAAAGTAATGAATTGACTAGGTCGTTGGTAAAAGGTAAGAATAATTAGAGTTTTAACCGCCATAATTAAAATATTAACGTTTGGTCGACTTTGTGTGTACCGGATCAGTTGGAATATTTTATTTTGTGTAAATATTTTCGCCTTATATTTTGCTAAAACTATTCTTTGACCGTTAGCGGAAATATTGGCCGTTTGTTATATTACGAAAATCGAAGTGAAATGAATTACTCGGAATTTTTAAAACTTTTATCCAATGAGTTGGGCTTCACCATTTTGCATGGTGAGTCATTATTTGTAAAACAAGAAAAGGTGAATGAAATTTGCATACCAAACTTTTATTCGTCTGTTTGGATTGATAAAAGGTTTTTTTGCCAAGTCGTTTGTTTGCTTTTTTTGCTAGCCTCGCGCATGCAGACCGCTTGGAGCCTTTTTCTTCCCTTCGTCTGAAAAAGAGGCGTTTTATTAAAAAAAAACGAGCAAAGGAAATTGTAGATGTCCGTCCGCAGGCTATTTTTGGCCGGACAGTATCAGCTATTATTTTTGGCAGAAATCGTAAAATTGTAGCCTGCCGAGCAAGCGTATTTTTGGGGCAAACGAATTCATTTTCATGATGGAGACAGCAGTGGAATTAAAAGCTAGGTTTGAAACTAAATACGGTCGATTTGAATGGTCGCGAGCTCCGGTATATGCGGGGATATAACGAAATATGCTAAGCCTCTGCGGGCAGACGTTTTTCTTCCCGTGATTAGAAGACTATCTCTTTTCCCGACGTTTTGCGAAAACAAAATCGCTAACACTAAACAAATTGTGAAAATTTGGCATCGCCCACCAAAAAACCCTGCATTGCAGCCTAGTAAAATTGTTTTGAAAACAATAGTGCTCTAAGAGTAGAAATAAGTGTCTTGGGCTGCAGATGGCCATGCAGCACAGAAATGGATTGCATCTTGCAAAAATGGGCCAATTGTTTTTTACGTTTATGGCTTGTGTCTTGGAAAACTCGCCAAAACTCTGATTTATAGTTTATTCCCTCTTCGAAAATTGACTTGATATCTCCCTCTTAGTGTTTTTTTTAGTATTTTCTGTTTGTCAAAGGTACTTAGTTTTAACCCAAAATTCCCATGACAAAGCTCATTTATAAGTGCGGTGTGACCGCTCTCCTTTAACCCATCTCTCAACCAAGAAACTTGGTCTAAACGCACGAGCATAACAAAGCCCATTCGTACGAAATCAAGGAGTCCGATACCGAACGAACGCGGTAGTTCTCGCTTCCAGCTTATTAGAAAAATTGACGGATTGTAGTTCACTCAAATACAACGAAAGCTGAAAACACGGCAACAAAGAAGACAAGTAACTCCTCACCAAACATCTAAGAAAATTGTTTGTACTGAACTATTAATTTTTGTTTGAGTCAGTTCCAACAATTAGATAAACATATATTTGTTTATCAAATATGAGCATGAAATTGGCGCAAAGGAAGTTCTTTCAGTTCAATGACTTATGGCTACGGTACCATTTTCTACGTCACTTCCGGTCACTTCTCATGAGAGTATTTTACAGAGAGCTTTCAATATGTGATATCCATTGTTGTTTAAAAAGTAGAAAGCATAGAACAAAAATACATATTGTTATGCTAAAAATGACGAAGTATTTATTTTTGGTCCAAGTCTGGTTTAATATTTCGGGATCTGTTTCCACCGCTGAACGATGGTGTGAGCCGCGAATACAAGAACAAGTATAATTTTAATTTTTTGCAATAAATATTAACCAGGTTAAAGCTGATGAACAAATAAACACATCTCAAGGGAGTTCATCTAAACCTTCAACAATCCCGAGGCTTTAATTTACAAACATTCCCAGCCATAAATGTACAAAAGGCGAATACTTTGAATCGCAATTGCAAGGCTAGCGCTTTTGTACGTTTGCCATTTGCTTTAGCCGTTTTGGCAAGAGTGACAAGAGTGGCGCGAGCTCCTTTGCTCGCTTGCTTGTTCGTCGGGAGCCAAAACTTTCAGCTGAGCTTTCTGCTGTTGACTTTCTTTTTGGCGTCGATAAGAACTAGCAGCTCACATCGTCTAGAAACCAACGTCTTTGTACGTTGTGGCGTCAGCGTATCATTTAAAAAATGGCCCTCAACGAAAGATCAAACTGGCTGAAGATTTCGAGAGAAAATAAAGACGTTTCCTTGGTACTCAGCGAACTTATAGCGGACGCAGATCCAGAGTTGTGCGTCAAATTATTGAAAACTCCGTCGTTGAAGAATTTCGCTGGAATAAAACCACGTCTAGAGAAGGCCAACAAGGAATGGCTGAGCGAGTTTCTTATTCTCGGTGGAATGGATTGTTTGCTCGACGGTCTATCATGTTTATCGTCTGGAAATGGACAAAGTCGATTTACTGAAGCTCTTGAACAAATCGAATGCGTTAGATGTATCAAGGCAGTAATGAATTCGCCTGTTGGTTTGGAGCTCATGACGCAAAGTAACGAATTGACTAGGTCGTTGATAAAAGGTGAGAATAAATTTTATTTTGTGTAATGAAATATTTTCGCCTTATATTTTGCTAAAACTATTCTTAACCGTTAGCGGAAATATTCGTCGTTTGTTATATCATGAAAATCGAAGTGAAATGAATTACTCGGAATTTTTTAAACTTTATCCAATGAGTTTGGGCTTCACCATTTTGCGTGGTGAGTCATTATTTGTAAAACAAGAAAAGGTGAATGAAATTTGCATACCAAACTTTTATTCGTCTGTTTGGGTTGTCAAGTCGTTTGTTTGCTTTTTTTGCTAGCCTCGCGCATGCAGACCGCCTGGAGCCTTTTTCTTCCCTTCGTCTGAAAAAGAGGCGTTTTATTAAAAAAAAATAGGCAAAGGAAATTAAAGACGTCTGTCCGCAGGCTATATTTTTGGCCAGACAGTATCAGCTATTATTCATGGCAGAAATCGTAAAGTTGTGGCCTGCAGAGGGTCTGCAGAGCAAGCGTATTTTGGGGGCAAACGCTGAATACATTCATGATGGAGACAGCAGTGGAATTAAAAGCTTCATTTGAAACCAAATACGGCTGTTTTGAATGGTCGCGAGCTCCGGTATATGCGGGGATATAACGAGATATAACGCGGAGATATGTGAAGCCTCTATGCGGACAGACGTTTTTCTTTCTCTTAGAAGACTACCTCTTCCCCCGACGTTTTGCGAAAACAAAATGGCTATTAAAACACCAAACAAATTTTAAAATTTAGCATCGCCCACCAAAAAACCCTGCATTGCAGCCTAGTAAAATTGTTTTGAAAACATTTTCCTTAGCTTTAATTACAAATATTGATTTTGTTTGCTTTTTATTTGGGCAATAATTGCGTGTTGGGCCTCGGGGCGATGTTGAAGCACTGACAGATCTTGTTCAGTAACTGTCTACTTACCAACAACTACTTACCAAGAGTGCCAAATATCAGTAAAAATGCAAGCCAAATTTCATTTCTTTAAATATTGAAAGATAAATAGTAACATGCAAAAGTACTGGCAAAGAGGTAACCTCGAAAGGTAACCTCGACTCAAAAGCGGTGAAAACGGCCGCCATTACTATCACTAAAGTGACGCGATATTACACGAATGAAGTCACGTGGATCGTGTGCAACACCGCCTGGGTCATTTCCTTGCTTGGCAGCATTCAAGCCCAAGAGAAGTCAGAGAAGGGACTTGGTTTTTAATTTTCTGGCCATGCTGCAAACCAGATTTTTACCACGAGAAAGTACTCCTCGATGGTAGTGAAAAGGGAGAGAGAAAGAAAGTTTGTATGAATCTCTCAACGATTTGAAGGCGTAACGCGTCGGGGATTGATTACAAACTGTGATTACAAGTTTTAAGTTCCACAGAAGTTATTTCGGCGGAACAGTGTACGTGTCCCTTGTGAGTTCCACAGAAACGTTCCGTTTTGTGTGTTAAGATGGCTTACTGTCTTTAAGATGACAAATTATTAAAACCATCATTTTTTGCGTGCTTTGCGGAAAAACACCAAACAGCTGTCATTGCTGTAATCAATGTTCGTCTTTGCAAAATTTGAATCAAAAACTGGAAGCTTGTCAAAGTTGGCAACGTAAAAATTGCATTGAAAATCATCCTCGCTCCCGTGTTAAGCTATGTTAAATAAAACGATCTCAAATCTTCGTTGCGCTAAAAATCGTAATTGCAAATTGTCGCCTTAAAATGAATATGTGTGTATATTTGCTCTTATCCAGGTAGTATTTACAAGTGTAGACATCCTTGTTTTCATGCAAATCAAGTTTATAACATAAGATTCTACCTGCGTATATTTGTTGCACGGCATCCCATGCGAGATAGCCTTACTCATCAAACTTTTAAGCTGAATAAATAAACATGTTCCTACAGCAACCAACTTTATCATAACAATTCTCCTTTATCAATTTCTTGAAACCATTGTCTGATATTCTGTAAATTTTAAGTTTTTAGAGTACGTGACTGAAATATTAATGTGACAAAGCATTTATCTTCATTATTTTTACGAAAATGAAACAATTACACAAGCAAGTTCAATTCCCTTTGAATACACCATAGTCTAGCTGGTAGAGCCGCAAGAATATGTTTTTTCGTGTATCATTCTTGATACGATAAAGGCCATTGCAGATTTGTTTGGACACAGATTTTAATCTTAGAGCCAAATTTGAAGGCGCTGGAAGTGAAAAATCGAGTTATTACAGCTTAAATTGTTTTTCATGCAAAATCTTTTCCCTCTCGAAGCTTACAATCTGTAGTTTAATTGTTCTCATTGTGTTTATTTTGCAGTCCCATCTTTTTAACTACACTAAACAATCATTAAGGCCGAAGGAAAACAGTTATTGTCTTGTGTCAACGTTTTGTCTTTAAATATAGCTCCCGTGGTTATTCTAAAGGCGATGACTTCCAACAAAGTGTTACAAGTTTACAGCTGTGTCAAAGTGACATCTATTTAGTAATGAAGACCAGTTTCAAATAATGGTCATCTAATGTGGGATCCATTTCCTCTTAATTCAACTAACAATATCACAGTTATCTTTGTACAGGAACAAAAATCACGTATGCAACTTTTTTTTGGCAAACTTGAACTAAACTCTTAGAATTTTACTTCAATGCTAACTCCTAACTTTAATTCTGTTTTTCTGTTTTAATATGTTCAGAATTTACTTACTCAAGTGCCTCTTCAACAGAACAAACATTGGAAAATGGCGACTCATTTGCTATTCCGTTTATAATTACAATTTAGGTCTCTTACTGTAGAAACACTGGCTAAGTGAATAACAAAACATTCAATAATGTGACATCTGCAAATGAATATTTGTATTAACAAAAAAGATCTGTCCCGTGCAACTTTTCCGTTTAACATTGTAAATTCGCTCGCAATGATTTTTGCATTATTCGTTTTTGCGTCGTTTTAAGTCCTTGATCGGTCACGTCTCCAATGCCAAAGCTACGTTGAAGGTTTTAATCATTCATGCCCTGGTTACATTTCAATTTAGAACAGGAAAAATTGTCTTAATGTTGACAAAGATTTGCATAGGGGAACTAAAACGAGATAAGCCTATAAATTGAACAGTCATCGCGAGCGTTAATGACATTGAGAAGACTTTTTCGTCGACCGCAAATCTTTTGTCGTTTTGTTTTGGTTTAATGGCCATAAAATAAGCTCTCTGCGAAGTTGAATAGCGCCGTTATTATGGCTAATGTTAAAGTTGCGAAAAGGTGGAACGCTGTTCGTCAGCAGTTTAACAGCGCACGCGATTTGAAGCAAACTGAGAACTTTTCAATTTCCACCGATGTCTCCGCAGAATTGTGCGTTCGTCTACTCAGTACATCGTCTTTACACAACTTTTCTGGGCTCAAATCAAAACTTCAAACAAGCTCTGGTCAATGGATTGAAGAATTTCTTATTCAAGGTGGCATGGAAGTTCTCTTTCAAGCTCTTGAAAAATTAAGTCCGAGCGGCAGAAGAATGGCTTTCGTGGAAGCGTTTATGCAGCTAGAATGCGTCAATTGTATCAAAGCGGTTATGAATTCGAAACAAGGACTTGATTCAATGGCTCAAAACAAGACTTTGGTGCGGAATCTGGCTAAAGGTTGGCTGTAATTAATTTGTTGTATGTTCTTCAATTCATTTTATTTCATTACATATTATCGTGGTTTACTTACAAATAGAAAGAAGCGGTGACTCAGATTTTTAAAGTCTGAGGACGACATTCAAAAGTATGATTTAATAGAGCTTGAGTTTGCTGTCCGCTTTACAATATTTTTTTTTTTCAAGTAATTTTTCTGTTTGAATTTTTTTATTTACATATATGTAGTTTGACATTCTTATGTTATAAAGGCATAGAAAAAAATTAATATTTTCATATATTTAGTAAGCCAAAAATTGATCTTCGATTCGAGTTTGTGTGGGCATGGCAGGGTGTGAATATTAATTTGCACCTTTTTTTTTTTTTTTTCCCGCGGGCAAATTTATCATGCGATGTTAGGTAGGTGTCACCACAGTTTTTCCAATATTCACCGAAATATTATTATTTTTACGTGAATTCAAACTGTTCTTTTCTAATTCACATTGAACTCGCAAGCTTGGAGACCAATTATAACTTTTAGCGTTATTTACATGCCTGTTCATTCCCGAATGAATGTTCATAACATTAGTGGAAAGAGACATATGCTGGCAAATTAAAATTTCAACCGCCTTCCATGTTCAACATGTCGAGAAACATGCTTGGCAATGAACCAATGCGGTTTGTTTTGTGTGACAAACAAGAAACTTCGCTCTCATGCCGTGGAGGAAATGAGAAATATGGAACCCATTCATAATTGGATTTTTGTTGTCAAATTATGCATGTTTTTAAGTATTTTTAAATCATCCATATTTACTGACAAAACTCTATTTAACTGTCTTGTTCAACCGAATAAACCTCGAAAGCAACACGCAAAACTATCGTCTTTTTCGTGGCTCGTGAACAAATCCTTTGTCGTAATTAGTTCTCGTTCCATGGCTTTAGTTACTTTGTGAATGTCGTCTTGTAATGTTTAAGTATCTCTTTTCACGCATTAATCATTGCAACTTTTTATTATTGCTTTTAACATTTCTGTTGAATATAATGTTTTAATTATTGCGACATAATTAATTAAACATGTGACAAAATTAACAAAACTCGTTATTTAAAGGAGAACTTTCCCGCAGAGTTTTCAATCCATCTCATCGATTCTGACAGGCCTTCGAAATTAAAAACAAATTGTACTTTTTGAAAACAATACGGCTGCAGCTTGTATCTCGCGATCGTACGTTACTAAAGCTTTGAACTGTTATCAAACAAATTCAAACACTCCCCAATGTCGTCTAGGATTTTTTTGTCTATAAAGCAAAAAGTTTAACGGGGAAAATGCTACAGATCAGTAAGCTTGTGTTAGCGGACGGTCTGCTCTTTATTGGGTTCAATGGTTACATTTATCTGGGCTCAAACGACATTTCATACTTTGTGCTTCGATTAGCATCTATTTTTACTAAAAAGAGAAGTGAACAGACCAAGAGAAATATTAAAGGAACTGATCAGCCGACACCAAATTGATGAAATAATGAATTCTTCCATCTTGTATTGTACAAAACGTTTGGAGACTGACCATTTAGAAGAATCTGGATGTCAATTTGTATATATTTAATTAACTTCAATAATGTTTTAGAGCTTTAGGAGTTTTTAGTGTGCGCTTCGCAAGTGTAATCTTAAAGAGTTTGTAGTTTTAATAATTGTTAGATTAATTCATTGTTACTGATAAACGGACCTGCCGGCGAGCTGTAAGCTTTTAATTTTTATCGTGTTTAACTGATAAAGGTTACCATACCATACCATCTGCAAAGCAAAATACGTCTAATAACTTATCTAAGGCCGTTTGCGATATAACAGTAAAATATGCCTTGGACCGTTTTAGTCTTCCAAGACTTCGAAAAAGGCTTTTTCAATCTTCAAAAGTGATTACTTCCCGTTTCCCGCTTCCCGCTTCCCGCTTCTCGCATCCCGCATCGTGTCCCGCATCCCGCCTCGATTTTAATCCCAATCCCACCTCCCGACGCTTGTTGTCATTGCAACGACTGTCAATTCCACCGCGCCAAAGTTTCCCGCGCTTTTACATTGCTCGCTGGAACAGTATGGCTGGTTCGGTCAAAATTTGACAAAAACCAGTTCCATGAAATGTCTCGAAATGTTTGCATAATTATGAAAACAATGAATAATTAATCTAAAGAACTTTCTTTGCAGGTTTAAGCTGACTCCATTCCTAAACCAAGTTGTTTCTTTTGCCAGTGTGACACGGGTAAAATTCCGCAGGCGACACTAATTTGCTTCTCTTTTCGTTTTGTTCCAGCTCTCGACACCAATAACACCATGATAAAGAAACAAGTTTTCGAGCTTCTTTCCGCCTTGTGTCTTTATTCCAATCAAGGACACCAACTCGCTATCGATGCACTCGAGAATTACAAGGTATTTGTATAAGCATTCACCAGATCTGAATACAAAATCTATATACAACTTTTCCACTTTGATGTATACGGTCATATTTTAGCGGATACTTCTCCTTAGCTCTATATAGAGGTTTTGTAGGCTTGCGAGGAATGGGCACGGAAATGAGACCGCGATCGCAAGGTCACGTGTTAAGGCCCGTTTGCGCAGCTTTTGTCGCACTTTTCGATACAATTTTTGTCGCACGCAAGCTGCATCTTCAAATCGCGTGTGTAAATTAGCGGCGATTTCAGTGCGATTTGGGCGCAATTTGTTGCGCGATGTCGCAGAGGTTTCGAACATGTTCAGTTAAAACCTGATGCAACTTGGCGAATCGCACAGAAATCGTCGTTAGTTTCCACTTGAGACAAACGTTGCACTAGAGAGAGCGACAAAAATTACATGTGCAAACAGACCCTTGATTAGAAAAAGAAAACGATAAAAATGACACACGGTTTTTATCGCGAATCTCGTTTTAATTTTCAGTTTTTTTTGTCGTATGAAGAGTTAGGGCTGAGGTACATGTTAGCTTCATTGAAAGAGTAAAAACTTGCTCTATGGGATTTGAAAAGCTGCCCTTACTACTCACGACTATCCTGTACCACTTTTACTCAAAATTGAACACAAACTCGCTCCAACTTGCGCTGATTTTGCTCCTCGTATGACCAGGCATTATACCTGACACTTTTTTCTTTGTTTTATTTGAATGACAGCTAACTAAAGGACAAAGATACAGATTTAGTCTGATCATAAATGAACTAAAAAATGCTGAAGTTGTGCCGTATATGACAACTTGCCTGGCTTTCATTAACACCATACTCATCGCCACGGAAGACTTTGAAGAGCGCGTCAGACTTCGAGACGAGTTTGCAGGTAAGAAGAAAAATTTCTGTACAAAGCACATTTTCATACAATCTTTTTATATAAGAAGGTCCAATGTTTGAGTTGAGGCTGAGCTGGAACTGAACGCTCTTAATTGTTTTTTTTTGGGGGGGGCGATTTGAGCCTGAAAATGTTCTTAATATATATATAGGAAATCAAGAAAATTCCCAAATTTCATTTTGTAAAATACTGAAAGACAAATGATACTATGCAAAAGTACTGCTGAAGAGGTTTCATTTGAATGGTCACACCATAGGATTTCGTCGGCAGACTCAAAAGTTAGAACAAATGGTACCATGCAAAAGTACTTATGAAAAGGTTTCATTTGAATGGTCACACCATAGGATTTCGTCCACAGACTCAAAAGTTAGAACAAATGGTACCATGCAAAAGTATTGCTGAAGAAGTTTCATTTGAATAGTCACACCATAGGATTTCGTCCACAGACTCAAAAGTTAGAACAAATGGTACCATGCAAAAGTATCGCTGAAGAGGTTTCATTTGAATGGTCACACCATAGGATTTCGTCCACAGACGTGAAAGTGAGAACTGCTGAAGAGGTTTCATTTGAATGGTCACACCATAGGGTTTCATCAACAGACTCAAAAGTTAGAACAAATGGTACCATGCAAAAGTACTGCTGAAGAGGTTTCATTTGAATGGTCACACGTAGGATTTCGTCCACAGACGTGAAAGTTAGAACTCCATAATTGAATATAGGAATGAAAGGGTAAGATAAATTGTATGGTATTTCAGTAAATCATAGTTCTGAATGAAAAGAAGGCCAAGTTGTACTAATTTCCTAACTGTTATAAATATTTGTTATTTTAAAATGGAAAACTACCTGCAACTTGCAAAACTGCAAGCATTTTGGGCTCAGTTGGACTGTAAATTTTTGTCTGTTCAAATTATTATACTTTATTTAATTCTTAGTTAGCTAACTTCCAAAATACGAGAACAAAATTAAAACGTCGTTTACAAAATCTCAGCCTGGGTATATCAGCCTCAACGTTCTTATAAAAAAGGTTCTTATAAAAAAGAAGTGTAGATGACAGCATTCAGTTACGTTTTAGCTAGATATAATGAAAACTACTTTTTAAATAATTAACTAGATAAATGGATTCAAACCTAAACTTTACTGTTATCTTAAAACTTTACTACCAAGTAATGAATCAATTTATTGAATAATGTATAATGTGTTGACATTATGCGAACATTGACCGTTTTCTGATCCTAAATATAATCTCCAAAGTTTTTTAAAATAATGAAAACGCAGATGGCGCGAAGAATAAATTTAGTCGTCTAAGAACTGGAATATAGATTGATTTTTTACCATGCGGTAAAACTGATGTTATTGTGTGTTTTGTAGTAATTCGAATGTTTGTCTTCGGTGTTGCTTTTCGAGGCTAAACCGAGTATTAAAACTTAGCCCCAGAAAAATGAAAACAAGGGACCATCTAGCCAATCGTTTCGCTGGAATACCTGTTGCAAGGCCTTTGTCATCTCAAAAAATCGAAATTAATTAGGCTAAAACTACACTATTCTTTAGTAAATTGTAGTAAAATGTTGCCTCGAACGTTCGTAGCATGGAAAATTTAACGCGTTTTTAATGGGGGCGAAATAAAGACAGCTAGGAGTTTCGAAACGGAGAAAGCAGCTGGTTAATTAGGGGGACAAGTTTCATTTCCCTCACATTTTCTGTTCGCTGAAATACTCAGCTTAAAGACCCGAAAAGATCAAACGGTATTAGCTTTCATCAATTTTCCTTTAAAGACACAAAAATAATATGGAAAAAACAGTAGAACGCCATTTAAATCAAGCGTTTTTCTAAACATTTCCTAGTTGCCCCGGAAAACAGTTGGGTATCTCGCAGATTTTTAACGTACGTATTTACGTAAATGCTCCGCAAAGTTTATACCACAAACGCCGTGAATGGTTAGATCGGCTGCGATTACAAGAAAAAAAAAACAAACAAACTTAGGTACTTAGTCATAGTGATAAAAAAGATGAAAGTTACATTAAGTTAAAGATAGAGAAAGAAAGAAGATAACAGTCTAATTTTGTACTCCGAGTCTGACCTCTTACGTACAATTCTGCGGGTTTTTTTTCTCGACATTGTCGCTTATCGCAGCTCGATAGAGTGTTTTCAAAACAATCAGTTAAAACTCAGTTTCTAGAAGTTCAGTGGTTGCGTATTGCTTCCTGTAGTGAGAAAATTGCTGCGAAAATGTTTGAGATTTAAATTTACATTGCAATTGGTTAAAAGAAGAACGTTTACATTGAAACCTCGATCAAGCTACGAATCCAATTGGTGCCTGAAATCGGGCAGGTGGCGGTTAGATTCGGTAGCACGTACTTGTTCTGATAAAAAGTACCAAAAAGTACCCATTTTGTCTTGTTTTGTTTCTCGATGCCGAGAGCTCATTTTATTTTCACGAAAGATTGCAATATCGTTTGGAAAGCATTTCTTTTTAATTGAATATCTTCAGGGTAATTTTCTGATCATATCGCAGCGTGGAAAACGGGTCAGCATGAAATGTCATTTCGCTGATAATTAATGGCTCCGATTTATTCTTCCTCAGGTTTAGGACTTCTGGATATTCTGAGCAATTTAAGGTGAGAATTAACATCACAGATAAAAAAAGAATAGTTTTGGAAAATCTTGGACAGTCTTACTTTGAAAATTTTCCGCTATGTTAGGGGCGAAGTTGATTAGTATATGCATTTTGTACTGCGTTTTATGTTACGAACCTTTATTTATTAACTTCATCATTGTACTCCGTTGAAAACTAAAGCCTGATTATAACTAGCGACATAATCATAGCAAAAAAGCATAAGAATTTGTGTCAAGTGAAAACGAACATTGACACAAGCTGACAAGCATAATATTGACCCTTATGTTTATGCTTGCACTTATGCTTAAAATTATGTACGTTTATGTCGGGCTCGTTTTCACTGGACATAAGTGCTGTTATCTCGTTATGCTTATACGTATGTCGCAAGCGAAACTGAGCCAGGCTTAAAAAATCATTGTTAACTTAAACATGCATATTATTTACTTGCATTCTTGCAACATTCATAGTGATTCATCTGGTTGATTATTACAACATAAAATTTTCAGACCTAACTTTATGTCAATAAAATAGGAAAATAGACATTTGAATGAATAGAATAGCCTTCGATGTTTCCACTGTTTTGATTCGGTTTACTGAACTGGCAAGAACTGCTTTTCAGTTATCGATTGTATTTTAGCATTGTTTTTAGTGTTTAGAATCGAACAAAGTACGTAGCTCTTACAAGGTCTTCTCTGATTTGCTGAGAAAACAATAGAACAAACAACACAACAATGGACCCTGAAAACAATAGGCCATTTCCGAGTTGTCTTTAGCCTCTCTATCAAAGCGAGGCTAGGTGCGAACCCTTTCATATGAAAATGAGTTTTCATTCACATGCAAATAAAACTTATTTCCATGTGAATGAAAACTAATTTTCATATGAAAGGTGTAGCACCTAGCCTCGCTTTGATAGAGAGGCTAAAAGCAACTCGGAAATGGCCTATTATATAGAGCTGCGTGATATCCAGGTCCAATGAAATTAGAGGTTGTTAAGAGCTGCGTGGTATCTGGATTTCCGAGTTACTCTTAGCCTTCTTTTCAAACCGAGGCCAAGTGCAAAACCATTCATATGGATATGATTTTGTTTTACATGCAAATAAAACTCATATCCACATGAATGGTTTTGCACTTGGCCTCGGTTTGAAAAGAAGGCTAAGAGTAACTCGAAAATTCGCTATTGCATTGTCAGATAATAGGGACACATCACATATGTTGGGATGATCCGCTGGTAAATCTGACAACTTCCTCGTAACAGCTTAAAGGGTAGGGGATATAAATAGACCGGGATGATTAACCCATTAACTTCCAAGAGTGCCTAAAATGAAAATTCAAGAAAAACCCCAAATCTCATTTGTAAAATACGAAAAACAAACGGTACCAAAGGAAAGAACTGCTGAAGAGGTTTCATTTGAATGGTCACACCACAGGATTTCGTCCACAGACTCAAAAATTAGAACTACCGTAAATCCTCTATCCTCTATTAAGCCCCCCCCCCCCCCGGGGGGCTTATTGATTTCAAGTGCTTTTAAGGGGGAGCTTAAGGCGGGGTAAACATGAACGCCATTTTCCCGCCACTTGACATGCCGTTTCAAGCAATCCAAAAACTCTCTGCTCATCTAATGAATCTATGTTATGGGGTGTTTTGTAAATTTTTGGGTGATTTATGGATATGTTTGGGAAGGAAAAGTTTTTCTCAAAGGAGTTGTAAAATTAAGAGAAATAAGAAATATTGAAGATTCAGTGAAATTTTAAAAATATAATTTGTAGTTAATAATTAATAGGCGGACACCAAGTTAGTCCACTGGCAACCTGGGGTGCTCTTGCGTGGGTATCAACTGTCTGTTGGTGTTCAAAAAAATCATTTTCTTTCTTCTATCCCTTCTTTAAACCTCTTCAAATTTCATTCATGTTTACCCCCACCTTAATAAAGGAGGGGGGGGAGGGGGGGCTTATTGCAATTTAGCGAAACACAAGCCGTTCACCACTCATTGATTACCGTAATAATGATCATTTTTAGTAATGTTTACTACATGAGCGGGAGTGTTGTATCGGCCTATACAATCACGAGGCGCAGCCGAGTGAATGTATAGTGCCGATACAACACGGACGCGAATGTAGTAAACAACTTGTGAAATTCACATTCACATGTAAATTAGATACGACCACTCGTGAGTTGTATCTGGAATGTAAATTAGATACGACCACTGATGAGTTGTATCTGGAATGTAAATTAGATACAACCACTGGTGAGTTGTATCTGGAATGTAAATTAGATACAACCACTAGTGAGTTGTATCAAGATTGTATCTGGTATACAGGGTAACCATGTGATTGGAATGGCTCATTTCTATTTGTTAGTACCCTTATGAATTATTAATGAATTTTACAAGTACAACTACTATATTTCCCCCAACGCTCACGAGTACTGTGTATATGAATTCGTGCCGGGATTGGAACGGTACAAATGTACCGGTTATACAGTCATCCGTTATATTTTTGATTGTCTGGCTTGTGAAGGAAAGGGGAGGGGGTGCTTAATAAATTTCTTGTTCCAAAAAGGGGGGCTTATTTGGGCTTAATAGAGGATTTACGGTACATAATATGTTGATAGGGTTAATGTACATAAGTGACATTTCGTTCGTTTAACATTGCCTCGCAGACATAACGACGATGAAGATTTACTGGTTCAACTTGATGTGTTCGAAGAACAGAGATTGGAAGATGAAGAAGACCTCAGTTCGCCTGAAGGCGTGAATCTCACGTCTCACTTGGATGTCTTTCACGCCTTGTTTAAAAAGGTTTGTAATTAGGAGTTTTCTTTTCCTGCATGTGATCACCTGCGGTTCAAATTGAAAGTAATTTAGTGATTTCTTTGACATGATATTGCTTCGCTTTGTGATTGGCTAACAAATCTCGCGCCACTTTCTCAACCAATCAGAAGTAAAACCAAAACCAATCGTGACCTGCTTGCACGCGTTTTCCCGCGCTTGGCGCCGGCTACATGTATTTGCTGCGAGTGCTGATTGGTTCATTAGATTATCTGCGTCTGTTGTGATTGGCCAGAGTGATTAGTTAGGCTTTGGTCTTACGATGCTGCTTTAAAACTCTGCAAAAGCGATCACGTGTTGTGTTTGGTTTTGACTCAAATCTGTCAGATAAAATTCAAACAAAGTACTTTTTCCTACGCGCGAAATGAACACCAAATTCTAAAGGGAGAACAAGTCATAACTAGCTTTTGGCGATTTTGTAAGACATGTTGAAAAAAGTGACACAGTTTTTACAAGTTGCAATTTTTGTGAAATCTAAAGCGTGACCCTTCTATTGGAGGCTTCCGAGCAATACTTTTGGGTGTGCTTCGTATTTTTACGTGCTTATTGGAGATTTTAAAAACTTTGTCAACCTCAAATTTCTTCGAAGGTGATTGACAAAGTAACTAACAGTCCCTCTTCGTCGATCTATAGGTGAGCAACAAACCACAAGGAGTGAACCTGTTGAGCATCCTGCAAAACCTGCTTCTCATAGACGACGATTCCCCAGTGTCAGACTCCGTGTGGCAGGTTATAGAGAAACTGGTTAAACGAGCTGTCCACATTGAAACTGCCACTCGGGCTGATTCTCTGCTAGAAGCCGGCGAGAAAGAACTGATCGGTTTGGAAAATGGAGGATCTACGAGAAAACGAGGCGAAACTCTTGATGAGAACTTAATTGAACATCGAATGTCTGTGGCGGAACATTCTACGGAAGATGTGCGATCTGCTTGTCTGTTGTCTGTTCCCGATGAAAGGCAACCTTTCACTGCAGAACAAAACGAGGTTGTCGAAGAGATTCAAGCAACTTCGCATGATACTGTATTAGAAGGAGCATGTCCGGTAACATTTTTCGACGAAGTACCTTCTTCCGCTCCGGTTCAAATACTTGAAGGCATCATACAAACTAACAAAGAAACTGATGTTCAACCCTCAAGTCCCCATGAACTTCTCGATCTTGAAAGTGTAGCCATTGAACTTGACTTGTCCAAACCATCCGCATCCCACAGCCTCCCACTATCACCCGAGCAGCCGTGTGCTGAACTTCAAGTGGAGATGAGTCAAGCTGCCCCAGTTCAAGCCGGACCTGCTCCGCCTCCACCCCCTCCGCCTCCGCCACTGCCTGGACAGTCATGTGATGAATTTGAAGCGCAGATGATTCAACCAGCTTCAGTGCAAGCAGGATCATCTCCTCCGCCACCGCCACCGCCACCCCCACCTCCACTACCGGGACAAGATACCAATATACCGTATGGCATACTCCCTGGTACTCCTGCTTTGCCAGCTCAGGGAGTTCCTCCACCTCCGCCACCACCACCTTTACCAGGAAATAGCGATATTCCGCCTCCTCCACCACCCCCAGGAATGTGGGGAGTACCCCTTCCCCCTCCTCTTCTAGGAATGGGTGGTGTGCCTCCACCTCCTCCTCTCCCTGGAATGGGGGGAATACCTCCGCCTCCCCCGTTACCAGGAATGGGAGGAGTTCCCCCACCTCCTCCGCTCCCTGGGATGGGGGGAGTTCCTCCGCCTCCTCCTCTTCCAGGTATGGGTGGGGCTCCCCCGCCTCCCCCGTTACCTGGAATGGGAGGAGTCCCTCCTCCACCGCCACCCCCAGGAGTAGGAGGTGCTCCTCCACCACCCGGCGGCGTTCCACCCCCGCCCCCTCCTGGTGGATTTGTTACTCGAGGTTACCAGCAGAATATGCAACGAAGCTTTAGCTGCCCACTCACACCTGCCGTGAAACCCCAAAGTAAGATGAGATCGCTAGCATGGCAGAAGCTGCCTCCTCATGTAGTTCAACGAAGCAAGACATGTGTCTGGGCACGGGTCCTAACCTTGGAAGTCGTGCAGCCTGATTTTAGACTTGAGGAGGAGTGGTTTTGTCAAAAGAAAGCCGCGGCCAAAAAGACGGAATCCAAAAAGAAGGAATCTTCAGAGGTAAGAAAAATAGGCCTACCACAGGAGCCCCAGCTCTAGATTACAACAGTATATCCTAACCCCTCCTCTCCAGTCCATTGATTAATAAGTTTAGAGGTGCCGGATCTATGACAAAAAAATTGACAGTATAAAAACGTGATTAAATATAAAACAATACGGCACAAACTATATATTTCATTTTGGTATATGGTTTTCCTGTCTCTGCCTTTTCTCTTTCGATCGTAAGGATCAGTTTGCCTTGTTATTGAATGTCATCGTTATAAGCCGCGGTTACACGTAGCACTTTACATATTACCTAGGTAAGATCGGTTACGTGTAGGAGACCACTTTAAGTGGGTAAATTCAAATTTAATCGTCCCGCATTTATTGTTTTCATGCGAGAACGTGAGAATTTACCTCGGAAAATGTTACCTAGGTAAAACCGGCCATTACACGTAGAAAACAACTTTATCAACTTAAATTCAAATCAAGTGTGCATCGGCTATTGTTAATTCGAATTTACCAAGGTAAGAGTTGAAACGTGTAACGGCGACGAATACGATTAAGTAATGATCCGCATAAGAAGGATAGCGCTGAACGGCAATGGAATGTCAAACACGATGGAATGTCAAGATTTTTCATTGTTACAACTAGTGATCTCATTGGCCTAGACTCAAAAACCGCTAAAAAGTTAAGGTTCAAGGTGCATTTTGTCTAATTTTTTTAAGGTTTCAAGTAATTTGAGACCCAATCGCACAACATACAATTTTTAAAAGAAATTGTATTTGGGGAACTTCATCAAAGAAGCAAAATTATTGGCTATTGTCTTCTGCTATTCTGATTGGTTAAGCACGAACCTTTCCTAAAATTTATTTGACGCAAATGTATTTTCTTTATTTTTATAATGAAATATAATTATTAACCATCAGCTCCTCCTCTATTCTTGAAATCAAAGATATTCTATGTGGGAAAGAGCTAATGCCGCAGAACAATGAAGTTTGCTATCGTTCTTATGTGGAACAATACTTAATTTGATGAAAGTTTTTTAAGGCTTTATAGTTAATATATATTGATTCTTTCAGATTAGTCTTCTGGACCCGAAGAGAAGTCTGAACGTTAACATTTTCATGAAGCAATTCAAAAAGTAAGTCTTTTTGCCTACTGTGCGTTGCCTTGTTTAAAGTAAAAATATAAACATAGAGGATAGGAAATAATTATTTTCCTTTTTTTGGTTTGTGTTTATTGTAGGAAAAATGAAGAGATCGTTGCGTTAATCAACAAAGGAGACAGCAAGGCATTTGACGTCGATGTCCTGAAAGCGTTCATTAAAATTCTTCCAGACAACACTGAGGTTAGGGTCAAGACATTTTGAATTCACTGCCGAGAGTACTAATGCTTAATAATCGTTTTTTTAGACACCATATGAACGTACTTCCCAATATGCAATAGCTTTTATTTGAATGGTTACACTCAAGGATTTCATCCACAGACTCAAAAGTTAGAACTACCTTGTACAGCATAATAAACGGTATCACAGGAAAGTACTGCTCAATAGCTTTCATTTGAATGGTCACACTTTAGGATTTCATCCACAGATTCAAAAGTTAGAACCACCTTGTACAGCATAATAAACAGTACCACAGGAAAGTACTGCTCAATAGCTTTCATTTGAATGGTCACACTTTAGCGGGATTTCATCCACAAATTAAAAGTTAGAACCACCTTGTACAGCATAATAAACAGCTCCACAGAAAAGTACTGCTCAATAGCTTTCATTTGAATGGTCACACTTTAGGATTTCATCCACAGATTCAAAAGTTAGAGACCACCTTGTACAGCATAATAAACAGTACCACAGGAAAGTACTGCTCAATAGCTTTCATTTGAATGGTCACACTTTAGCGGGATTTCATCCACAAATTAAAAGTTAGAACCACCTTGTACAGCATAATAAACAGCTCCACAGAAAAGTACTGCTCAATAGCTTTCATTTGAATGGTCACACTTTAGGATTTCATCCACAGATTCAAAAGTTAGAGACCACCTTGTACAGCATAATAAACAGTACCACAGGAAAGTACTGCTCAATAGCTTTCATTTGAATGGTCACACTTTAGCGGGATTTCATCCACAAATTAAAAGTTAGAACCACCTTGTACAGCATAATAAACAGCTCCACAGGAAAGTACTGCTCAATAGCTTTCATTTGAATGGCCATACTTGAGGATTTCATCCACAGATTCAAAAGTTAGAGACCACCTTGTACAGCATAATAAACAGCACCACAGGAAAGTACTGCTTAGTATCTTTCATTTGAATGGTCACACTTTAGGATTTCATCCACAGACTAAAAAGTTAGAAGCACCTTGTACGGCATTATAAACAGCACCTGACAGGAAAGTACTGCTCAGTAGCTTTCATTTGAATGGTCACACTTGAGGATTTCAGTCACAGACCCAAAAATTTAGAAGTACCTTTTACATCATAATAAACAGTACAACAGGAAAGCACTGCTCAATAACTTTCATTTGAATGGTCATACTTTAGGATTTCATCCACAGACTAAAAAGTTAACAGAAATACAAAATGAAGAGATACAATGGGACTTTCGTACGTGATCCGCCAAGGGGAGGGTAGGTGTCCTTCCATTTGGCTGGGACCATGGCTGAGCTGTGTCCGCCTTAGAGAAGTGTCCATTAGCGAATATTCAGCTGTCAATAACTGATTAGTTTTGTTTGTATCCCTAGAGAGAAATGCTCAAAGGATTCTCCGGAGATAAAACACTGTTGGGATCTGCGGAGAAGTTTCTTCTTGCTATTGTCTCCATTCCCGGGTATGAGGACTTTTGCTATATTTGTTTGTTCACTTGATGCCTGAGAGTTCCGTCTTATATTACACGATTGTCCGCAGTTCCTATATGATTAATTCTTACATGCTCTATTCGAAGTTCATATATGATTCGTTCGTATACCTCATTTGTCATTCTATCACAGTTTCAAGAGAACACATGAACTCACAATTTTGCTTGCTCCCAATGTGTATGGCTTTACGGCTCAGTTGATTAGAGAATCGCACCGGTTACGCGGAGGTCAGGGGTTCAAATCCCGTTGAACTCCCTGAATTTCTTTAAGCTTCATTGCAATTGCTTAACTTGCGAACACAACTGCGAGGGTCATTTCTTCACTTTACATTGCTTTGTAACTGTTAACAGATATAGTCTTCGTCTTGACGCCATGTTGCAAAAGGAAGAGTTTCAAATCACATTAGAAACTATCGAGCCGAGTATTGCGTCCCTCAAGGGTGCAATGGAAGGTATGTGGATGGCTTTGTCACATCCGTAGTGCCACTTTTACTATTAATAATAAACTCAAATGATGTTTTACAAAACAAACACTGCCGTAGAAAAATCTGTATATAAATACTGCCACTCACTGGCTCGAAAGTTTGAACCACCTTGCACAGCATAATAAACAGTACCACAGGAAAGAACTGCTCAGTATCTTTCATTTGAATGGTCACACTTTAAGATTTCATCGACAGACTTAAAGTAGAACCACCTTGCACAGCATAATAAACAGCACCACGGGAAAGTACTGCTCAATAGCTTTCATTTGAATGGTCACATATCAGGGTTTCATCCACAGACTCAAAAGTTTGAACCACCTTGTACAGCATAATAAACAGTACCACAGGAAAGTACCGCTCAGTAGCTTTCATTTGAATGGTCACACTTCAGGATTTCATCCACAGACTCAAAAGTTAGAATCACCTTGTACAGCATAATAAACAGCACAACAGGAAAGCACTGCTCAATAGCTTTCTTTCATTTGAATGGTAACAGTCGTACCACAGTAGGATTTCATCCAGACTTGAAAAGTGAAATCTCATTGACTCGTCATAAGACCCTGTCTGACTGAAAGAGTTAGAGACAATTTATTGATCATGTAATGTCGTTATCGACTTTTCAATGTTCATATTCAGATGAAATATTCAACTTTTCATATTCTTCAGATATTCTTCAAAGTGAGATTCTTCCTGAAGTGCTTCAGTTGATCCTTATTATCGGCAACTTCTTGAATTCCGTGAGTATCGCTCGCTTGTTCGCATGTTTTGCTGGGAAACCTGTACACTATAAACCACAGGATACCAATATCGTGTTGAACCTTTTTTGTTTGCCACAGGGTGGGTATGCAGGAAACGCCGTTGCTTTCAAGATTAACTCGCTCCTGAAGATCGTGGATACGAGAGCCAACAAACCTCGCATGAATCTGATGCATTTTCTAGTTCACGTAAGTTTCTAGTCTTGTTTCTGAGTTATGGCAACTCCACTCCCAGAGTCAATTATGAAGACATGTAGTGTAGTTCTAACTTTTGAGTCTGTGGACGAAATCCTATGGTGTGACCATTCAAAAAAAACCTCTTCAGCAGTACTTTTGCATGGCACCATTTGTTTTTCAATATTTTACAAAATGAAATTTGGGATTTTTCTTAAATTTTGATGTTTGGCACTCTTGGGGGTTAAAGGGTTAGAGGATCTTTTGCCTTAATTATGACTGACATTAAAGTATGTTTCTACCTATTAGGTTGCTGAAGAGAAACGCGAGAAGATATTGAAGTTTCCAGAAGATATGCAACATCTAGACAAGGCTGTTAAGTAAGTTTCTATACTTCTTAACATACTGTTTCACTACCAGTCAATCGGGTACAATGAAATAAGAGGGCCAAGATGGGGTTTACTGTCAGTATGTGTTGTGGGCGCGATATGTTTACTATTAGGTGTTATAAAGCCCGACATCTTGATTCTAACTGTTATAAACGGAATTGAAGTAAAGTGTTACAATGTATTTACATGCTAAATAAAACGAGAAAAAAAATAACGGGCAAAAAACGCTATTTTTCAATTCCAGACTGAGAGAGAAATTAACAAACTCTTGTCTGTTACATGGCAGATCTACCTTCCCCACCCCCACCCCGACAAGCTAAATATTGGCAAACGCGTGTTTTCATACGAAAAACTTCGACACACCTCATCCTTGCTTCTTAGGGTTCTCTCTTCTCGAGGGAGAAAGAGAGAGGGCTCTGTGAAAAGGGTTGCATAAACGGAAGTTGCAGCAAACTTTCACATGTCAAATGGAAGTTTGCCAACTCGAAAAAGTTGGCGAAAAAGGTGGCAAGATTAGAAACAAGTTCTTTTCTTTCGCCAACAATTTGCCAACTGTCGATGTCACGTTCACACACGCCAACTTGAGTGTATCAACACGAATTTGTCAACTTCAGTTTGTCATGTGAAAACGCCTTTTTAAATGTCGCGCGTTTTTGCAATTGTGCCTTTACGCATGACATTGAATGTGGCTATCTTTTTTTCTTGTTAGGTTATCTGTAGACAATATCACAGAAGAAGTAAAGACCCTTAAGTCGAAACTTAAAGAATTGAAAAAGGCAATGAAAACCGGGCCGAAAGACATCGCGACACAGTTCTCTGAATTTGTTGAGGTATTGTTTCTATGTTTGGTTTTGTGTACACATTATTCAAAACCATTCATATGGATATAAGTTTTATTTGCATGTTTAAAAACAAAACTCGTATCCATATGAATGGTTGTGCACTTGGCCTCGGTTTGAAAAGGAGGCTAAGAGCAACTCGGAAATGGGCCACAGTGTGTTTGCACGTCACGTCACGGCGGCCATATTGGTGTCCCAAAACAATGAAATGTCGGCCATATTGGTGTCCTAAACGAATCCTATGGGACTTTAGCTCTATTCTTATTCAAACATTTCCTATTGTTTTAGCACTCCAATATGGCCGCCGGTCACGTGAGTTTGGATTTTCTCTGCAGCAGCAAGGAGGCAACCTAGTCCCCAGATCCTTCACCGCCTTCAAAATGGCGGGCGAGAATAGAAACACTTAGACGGTCAGCATTAGATCCCATCCGCCTAAACCACCTCGGACACCTTATTGAGACTTATATAACGTAATGTCGACACTTAGAATTTTATTTTCAATAAATTTTTAAGTGTAAAAAAGAAAATCTACAATCTCCACTCAGGATTGAACCTATGACCTAAGCTAGGCTTAGGCTAACATAGCCTACCGTACCAGGGTACCACCTAGCTTCTCGGGTTGTTTAGGCCTAAATTTAACTATATAAACTGTTAACTCTAACCTCAACTGAAAGCTAAAACCAGTTACTCAGTTATATAAGTCTCAATAAAGTGTCCGAGGTGGTTTAGGCCGATGGGATCTAATGCTAACCCACTTAGACAAGGCTGCAAAATTCTTCGAGAAACGTGAAGTATTTTGTTACTTGGCACACAATAAAATTGCGTTTTTGGAGATTATTACTAGCGATTGGCAGCTGCGTTTGTTTTTGGCAATCTGAAATCGTTTTTTAAACGAAACGAAGACATTTCAGTTATCACTTGTTACGCAACAGAACACTAGGATTTTTGGAGTCTTTTGGCAGACTTGTTTCACCTGGCATTTTGAACGCGAAGGAGACCTGGTACATAATGGCATTTTTTTACGAAGCTTGAGAGGCATTCTGATTGTATACATGTAATGTTTACTACAACGCAAACCGAAAAAGTTTTTATTAAATCATTTTGAATTGTGATTTAGTATTTTAATCTTAGTTTAAGTTTTAACCATAGTTAGTCTTAGTTTTTAACCGCATTTAGTTTTGTATTTTACACATTCATTTAGAGGACCCTCCTGAAAACCACTTTTAGGTGATTGGAGGCCTCCTCTTAAAATATTATTTTCATTATTATTACATGAGCGGGAGTGTTGTATCGGCCCATACAATCACGAGGCGCAACTTGTGAAATTCACATTCCAGATACAACTTACTAGTGGTTGTATCTTATTTACATTGCAGATACAACTCACTAGTGAGTCAGATACAACCACTAGTGAGTTGTATCTGATTTCCAGGGTTAACCATGTGATTGGAATGGCTCATTTCTATTTGTTAGTACCCTTATGAATTATTAAGTAATTTTACAATGTGTTAGACCTTGAGGATATTTTAGTAGATGGGACATGAAAGAGGGATTATAGAGTGTTCGCCTTGCTTTACAGCAAGACAAAAAAAGAACTCTACTCTCTTTAAAGCCGGATACCATCTTATTTGTATTTTTGCCTCATTTTGTATTGCTTCTAGGCTGCTATACAAAAGACCAAAGAGCTTGACGACGGTATCGCCGATATTCACAACCTTACAAAGAACTTGGCGCAGTATTTCTGCGAGGATGAGGGCAAGTTAAAACTGCAGGAACTGCTGTCTTTGTTCAAGACCTTCTGTGATCAACTTGTGAAAGCTAAGAAGGTAAACTGACACGTAAACCTTTGTTTCTGGCCATTGTTTTTGGGTCATCGAATTTTGATGACGTATTATTTTTTTGTTTGTGTTCCCTTTGTTTTACGTCATCTGTGTCCGATACACGAAGTAAAAGCCTAAACGTTTTTTTGAGTCGAGGAGTGCACGTGCAACACATTCACCATTTCCCGCCATTTAGAAAACGCGCCAACTAGAATTGCTGTGATTGGAGGATTAGAAGAGAGGAGCGCGTTGATTGGCTGGAATTTGTTTGAAAAAGAAAAACTCGAAACAGCTGCGGAAATAAGACCGTGCCTGGCTAGTACTGGGCATTGTTTTCACAGCTTTTTTCTTTCATTCTCAAACTCATCAATAATGTCAGCTCTTCGTTCACTCTATATTTAATAGCTTCTTTGAAAAGATTTATCAGGATTTCCAGCATCCCGAATTTGGTAAAAATATCCTTTTTTCATTTGTCTTTTCGCTGTTGGAAATCCGCTCTCTCTTGCATGCATGTTAAATGTATCCAGATTTCTGCCTATCTAAAAACGTCTTGTATTCTGTACCCTTGTAACCTGCCATTTATTAATGTATTTAGCGAAGTAACGTATTACATTATTTAACTGCTTTCCCTTGTTCTCTGTTTAGGAAAATGAACAATTTCGCATCCAAGAAGAAAGACGTATAGCTCGCGAGAAAAAACGTCAAGAAGAAGCAGAGCGAAACGCAAAGGCAGGTGGAAGCATGAAAAAAGACAAGCCACGCCCATTGGACGAGGAACAGGAGGGGTGCATTGTCGACCGGCTTCTAAGTGACATTCGGAAGGGATTCCCCCTGCGGAAGAGCTCCAGAAACACCCCGTCCGGGATAAAATCCGCATCTCCCAGGGGGAGGTTGAGTCGTGATGAAGGAAGAGGTAATGCTAAGAAAGATGGGTTCCGTAAGTCAAACTTAACGGATGGAGGCGAGAACGAGACTGTGTTGTTGAAGACCCCTTCTCTCTCTCCTCGGTTGCGCGTCTCTCGTTAATATTAATAGGGGACTGAGAGAAGGCTGGGGACGAATCGGCCTTGAAACGGTCGGGACCTTCGTTACTTTTTATAATGATGATTTACAAGGTGCATTGACTTTTGTTGGCAGTTGACTTTTTGCTCAATCCTGGGTTTCCCCGAATATAGCAAATCCATATCTTCATAGAGCGGTTTACAATTGAGTGTCGAAAGTCATAATTTCGCTGTTGCTTTGGTTTGCATTGCTACTCTTTGTGATTGGCTAAAAAATCTCGCGCTACTTTCTCAACCAATCAAAAGTAAATCCAGACCAATCGTGACTTGCACGCACGCGTTTTCCCGCGCTTGGCGCCGGCTACATGTAGTTGCTTCGAGTTCAGATTGGTTCATTGGATTGTCTGCATTAGTTGTGATTGGCCAAAGCTCATACAATAACAACAACAACAATAACGTTTATCTGTAGCGTAAATTACAGAGCTGTATATATAATATATAATTCAAAAATACATACGGTAGCTGGTTACCCAAACTAACTAAAAGGCTAAACTAGTTGGGTAACCATCATTTATTAATTTGCTTTCGTTTTAATTTTGCTTTCCTTTTGTTTTCACGACACTCAATTGAAAACCGATCTAACAACTGTTGTAAATAACAAGAAAAAAACTTGAAGGCTCTTAAAACATGTTTTAAAACTAAACCACAGTGGCCGTGACAAATGTTGGATGGTAGAATTGTATACAATTCTGACAACCGAATTCAACGTCACTTTCGACAGCACTAGCAAATGTTTCACTATGTAGATCGCGCCTTAAGGAGATGTCCGTCTTAGAGAAAGATGAATCACAACACTGAAACGCAACAGTTAACACCTTAGAACATTCATATTACAGAATTTTACTGTGTGATCGAATGAGAAGGACAAGTTCTTTCATGACCAACGCCTGACCTTTTGCGTAAACCATTTAATTCTGACCAGTTTTAATTAACAGAGCGTTGCAAGGGTGTCCAAAAACAGAAATCCCAGATTTTTCCATATGCTAAAAAGAGAGAATTCGCTCAGTAAAAATTATTTTTCCATAAACTGATATTTGCTACTATTTCCGGGACGTCCAAATATAAAATTTGAATAAGAATATTTGCTATTTTTTAAAAACTATTTCCGGGACGTTTAAATATAAAATTTGAACAATAATATTTGCTATTTTTAAAAATAAATTGGCAACGTAGTGTTTGTATTCGCTGAATAAAATTTTCTATATATTTTTTTTCATTGAATAAAGAAACACGGAATCGCATTAATTTTTTAAAAAAAATATCGATTTCCTTATACGTATCGAAGTTTTTGTTTTCATTTAAGGAAGCTACGATAGAATATTGTACATCTAATGTATTTCGAAAATTTGAAACGGGAATAAATTTGGAGGCCAATTTCTATGGAGAGCCATTTGTGCCAAAATTACAATGGCCAATGTTAATCTTCAATTGTTAGTTTAAGCTTACAAATTAATAGTGTTACTTATCTGCAACCGTTAGTGCAAAATTACAAGTCCTTGGCTTCAAACCACAATCGTTAATGCTAGCCAAAAATTGTCACTGTTAGATTATAGATGGTCACGATTAACTTTAATCGTTAGTGCTAACCACAAATCGTTCCTGCTATAATATGCCAATCACTATTGTTATGAAATCGCCAATCGGTGGTGCTAATATCGACTAATTATCAATTAGCACTTTGTCGCAACCAATCAAATCTCGTGAAAGATTTGCGCGCGAAGCGATTTATAAATGGACACCGTGCCGCCGAAATAGCAAAATTTCCCTTTCTTAACCATATTTTCATGTTCTATATCGCCAAATGCCACCAAATATACAACTTAGTTGGATAAAAAGATTCTATGGAACAAAACAAAAGCAGTAGTTTGGAGATAAAGTGCAGGATTGCAAGGATTGAAGTGGATTACAGTTTATTAAATTTCATCGATTCTTGACCGCCTGTCAAGAGATCACAATTGTCATTCTTGTGGAATTTTGACGTTTTTAGTCGTTATTTTGTTGCTTTGGTTGATATTTCTTTCCTTCCATCACTTTTGGCAATTTTCCTTCTTATTTCAAGATAATAAAGCAAACTTAAAGCAATAGAACACAAACCGCGGTGATAAACATTTTGAACTTATTCATAAAACTTGACGTTTCGTATGCTACTACATACATTTTCAAAAGTGACCGTTACAGTGTTGAAAACTATACTTATATAGTATTGAAAAGGGACTGGGACCGAGATTAAGTACAAAACTTAACAGTTGATCTATAAAAGGAAACAGCTAATTAATAAAGCATCAGCTTCTCGCTACTGACGTTTGCATTAAAAGCTGGCTTCAGTTCTTGTATAAACAATGTTTCTTTGATTTTACAGTGGAAATCAGTTTTGCCCGACGCTAAGATATCTAAATGATCCCACTTGATGTTATGTCCAGTGGTGTTGACATGGTCAGCAATGGCTGATGTGTGGTCATGCTTAGCGAGGGCCTTAAAATGCTCAGTTTTTTCTATCATGAAGCCGTCGTTTAGTTTTATCACCGCGGTTTGTGTTCTATTTCTTATCAAGCTACGATGGCCCCAGAACAAAAGTCTTTAAGCTTAAAGCAAGCTCCTGGGGATAATCATGAAAACACGATATTTCAAAGATGGCGTCTGCCATGAGAAGAATTCTGGTGTCAGTTGGCGTGAAAAATTGCGTTATAGAAAAATTTAAAGCCCAGGATATTACACCTGACGTAGTTCAAACTTTGCCTGATACAGATGTTTGAACCTGGAGTTACAACTTTGGGAAAGCGGCAGCTAAATTCGGTCTTTTTGCAGGGAAAGCGGTTCTGGCAACGGTAATAATTTATGCTCCCATCGCTGCAATATACGACACAACAAGAGAAGTAGTTCCTCTAGACGTCCGGTTCAAGTCGGATTATTTCGTTATAAACAATGTGTTGTAGAACTGTAATACAATTTTGTAGGCTGTTAACCACTCGCAAAACAAAACCAGCGTCCTGAATTCCCTCGAGGGCCGCACATTGCTACAAAAGAGAATCAATTGCTTCCAGAAATGACTGGACTTCCTCCAACATTTTGTGTCGTGCTTTGTGTAACCTTGCAAGAGGTCTTCCGATTGGCCAGCAATTGGCCTAGTTCTTTTACAAGATTTCATTGGTTGCGACAAAGTGGTAATGATAATTAATCCGCGATATTAGCACCAGCGCTTGGCGAGAACAATTTGTGGCTAGCACTAACGATAAAAGTTAATCGTGACTATTTGTCACGATCTTTGACTAGCATTAACGATTGTGGTTTGAAGCCAAGGATTTGTAATTTTGCACTAATGGTTGTAGATTAACACTAGCCATTTGTAATTTTGCACTAACGATTGTAGGTTTTGGCACAAATGGCTCTCCATAAATTTCTTGTTCGTGTTTACATTCGATAGAAGGGGAAAAAAAGCGCTGTGTGCATTTTTTAAGTAAAGTTAATCTATAGACTCTATAATATTATTTTGTCTCCTCTTTCTGCTGAATTTAATATTTATTGTACAGTTTTCTACCGTAGATATAATTTATATTTTGTTACGAAACGCGTAAGTTAGACTATCGTGTTAAGACCCGGCCTGTTAAATCGATGACAATCGATCATCGGAAATCCAATCGATCAATCGATATCAATCGATAAAATTAGTTAATTGATATCGATTGATATCGGCCAATCGATGATCAATCGATAATCACAAAAATTATCGATTTTTGCGTGTTTTGCGTGTTTTCTCGGAGCTCGTGTAACAAAATTCCGAACACAATGTCTGGTCAAGACACGCCGCATCGCGAGCGGGAAGTTACCCCTGTGATATCCGATGTCGTTGTGAAAGTGTACCAGGAGTGTTCATTTACTGTTGCAATTGGTGACAGCTTCTCCGCAAGCAAGAAAAGGGGAGATCGTGGCAATGCTTTTAAGGTGACTAATGATCGCGGACAACTTGGTCACCTACAGAGGGATTTAGTCGCTCCGCTTTCGCGACTTCAAAAACCGTTTTCAGTGTAAGTCTTGTTATGTTGCCGTCCATACAACCCGGGATCGACGGCAATCGATAAAGTCGATATCAATTAATCGATTTTATTGGAAATCGATGGTCAATTGAATTATCACAAAAACATACGCCATCGATTGATCATCAATTGTCAATATCAATCGATTAATTGGCATCGATTGATATCGATTGATATCGATTTCATCGATCATCGATTTTATTGATTTAACAGGCCGGGGTTAAGAACATGGATATACGTTTTACGTAATATTTAATTTTTTAAAATAAAACTTCAGGTTTATCTTTAGCTTGAGAATAAAATATCTTAGTTGATTTAGTTTATTTAGCTCGATCTTCTCCGAAAGAGTGATCGGACGACGATCTTTGACAATCTTTTGCATATTCGCTTTATTAGGATTATTTTAAAACAAAATCATCTAGTAAAAAAAATTAACATAATAGGGCTTATACAAATATATAGCTAGTTAGGCTCCTGGAATACTATTTTCTTGTGGCAAGAACACTGATAGATATTAAAATATTCAGAAGATTTATTCGCGAGATAATGTTCAGTGACACTCGAAAATAGGAAATTTATTCCCACCACTATGCAGTATGGCTATTTAAAAAATCCTTGGTAAAAAAAAACAACATGAAAAATTTGAATGGGTTTTAACAACATTTTAAAATATGTGTTTGGTCAAAATGTACTTTGTGATGTTGCGTGCTGGGTATTGTTAAAAACACTTGAAAAGGTCATGTATGTTATTTTGCCTGCGGCGAATTGGAATGTTTGCGTTCTCTGATCTTATCTTTTCGCTGTTTGAACAATTTGTTTTTCTTTCAATTAGCTCATAAAAGTTTGCTTAATAACTGCCACAGTTTTAATGATGTTAACCGGCAGTTCACACTGGGTCAGGTTTTGTCGCGATTCCTTTCTACTCACGTAGTAAAAACAAGTGCTTCCTACGCAAATATATTTAATGCGAAACATGGCAGTTGAAAAGGGTTTAACTTAAGCAGTTTCCTGAGTTAAACATATTGGCTTTCTAATCTAGATTTATCAGATTTTAGTGTTATATTTCCACTTTAATTTCAGTAGAATTCGCAGATAGATCCATCTTAAGATCTGACAGATTGTTTACTTCTTTGAGGCAAGCTAAAAATATATTTCACGTTTCGCCAAGCGCGAAATATTTTCCTTGAAGGCAAAATGTTTTTTTGAGAAGGCACAAGTTTATCTGAGACATTTCAAACCATTTTGTTTTTTCTACGCAATATTTTGTCCACACGCCAGAAAAAGTCAAAGGCGCGTGCACTGAACAGCTCAAGCTTATATATTTCCTACAACAATTTGTCTCGTTTAACCAGCATGACCTATACTATTTGTACGTACATAATCCTAGATCAGATCGATCAAACAAGGCACGGTGTTTTTGCTAGCTTTCGAAACGGGTACTCTCTTTAAAATTTTCATTCTTCACATTCATTGACCGTGCTCCATAAACTTTTGAAAAGCGCAAAAGCAGGAAAATTATAGAACATCACCTTATTTTCGTTGAGCATAGGAAAAGGACTGGGCTACCCCTTTCACCGTTTTTCTGCATGGAAACGAGGCTATTTTCACGTGATCAGCTTCTAGTGTGCACGTGGATAAGAGGATGTAAATGACGTATATATGTCGACTGTCACTTTACATTTGTGGCATTTCTCAGTTGTCATCCTGCCCACTTTTTACTCTTTTTTTAGAACAAAATGTCTTAAAAACCATTATTACTTTTCCGATCACTTCTTGTAGCCGAGTAGATCAGGATTAGCAGTGGACTTCTTATACAAACTTTAAACAAAATGCAAGGCATGATCGAACAGCTACTGAAAAATGTGTTTTTTTTTGTTGCTCAATATTTCGGTTAGACAAAACTAACCTTCATCAGGGCTAAGTGAAAATGAAAACAGACGGTCAAAATTGAAAAACAAAATGTAGATACATGATTGGCTGATAAAAATAAGCGAAAACAAATGACCGTGGAAAAATGGGAAATAACAAGATGATAAAGCTAATAACAATTTTAAACTTAATTTTTTTAAACTTGACTCGAACTTGACTCGTGAAATAACAAACACACGCTATTGCTGAAGATATTACCAAGCTTCAGACAAACTGAGACGGTATCCGCAAAGCTAGAGAAGAATATTAAGTATCCAGAGGAACCGAAAGACACTTAAAACCTATGGCATGGACGTGATGGAACTTAATCTTTGTTATTAGCTTTATCATAATGTTATCGTATTTACCTCTTTTCTACCGTCTTCCGTATTTTCGCATAAGTTATTTTTATCAGCAAATCATGTATCTACATTTTATTTTTAATATTGAAACCGTTTGTTTTCATTTTCACTTAGCCCTGATGAAGGTTATTTTTGTCTAACCGAAATATTGAGCAATAAAAAAAAACATTTTAGCTCAGTTTCGATCAGCATTGCATTTTGTTTAAAATTAGCTTTCCAGCTGTTAAACCTTTGACCTTTATTATTTATACATAGAAGTTTATTTGTTCTAGATACCAAATAAAATTCAGAAGATTATCTTAACACTTAAACTTTAAAGTCAAAATTATTGGCATTTTATTCGTCCATTATCAATCAAATACACGATGACTAATTAAGTTACATGTTTGTTTTTTAGGCCAAAACGTGTTCATAATTCCAGAGGTTGATGAAAGAACGCCAATTTCTCCAAATTTAAACGAGGTGTTTATGGACGAAGACCGCGTAAAGGACAAAACACAATTCGTTGACAAGGAGGCCGAGAATAGAATATCTGAGCAACCAAAGATGACACCTGTTGAAGAAACGAAATTACCAGTTGTTAACCTTACACAGAAAAGAGCGGGAAATGTAACACGTGACAGGAGCGATTTAGCTTTAAACAAAACAGATGTACTTCCTGTATTACCGGAAGTTACATCTGAGGAAGATAATTTGGCGACTCAAGAACGGTATGATGTAGAGGCAATGAAAGTGAAATCTTCAAAGGACTTAGACAAACATACTCCTAGAACCGAGAATGCTGACAAAAATGGTGAACTGGTATTTGTAAATGGATTTCACGCAGAACCTCGTTCTACGGAAACAATTATAACCGACAACGTTGCGGCAAAACCTGAGCTTGTAACAGTGAAAGAAGGATACAATATTACAGCACCGAAACATCAAATCATGCTTGTTAATGCAAGTCAGGATAATGTAAGATTAAATGACGTTTTACCCAATGAAAAGACTGTGGGACTGAATGAAAATGAATCAAGACAACGACAGAGGACGCTTGCCAATTCTGGCTTATTGCCATTGGAGACATTGGATATGGAAAGAGGTTCGGACAAATTTAACCCAGAAACAATGACGAAAGAAAATAGAAGAACTTCAGCGACAGTTGATGATTCAAATAACAAATTGCAAACTTCGTTAGAATTGTCAGATATTCCTCTGGCTTTTAATCAGTTACACGCCGGTAAGGATAAAAGCCTTAATTCTATACAAGTTTCAAGTGAATGTGAACCTGACAAAAGCGCTAAAATTGTGGCGGAGAGACCACAAAAAAATGAAGGACACTTGCCAAACCGCAAAGTGAATGAAACTGAAACTGTGAACCAATCACAAAAGAATAAAATAACACGTGATATCGGGCAAACTGAAAATGGCGGGAAAACTGAAACTTTGAACCAGTCACAAAACAATAAAAAATCACGTGATGTCGCGCAAGACAGCCCTTGGATTTTTCATCTTCCACCGAATGCGGGGGGACAAAACAAGGAAAAGGGAAACAATGAAAGGAAGAATAAACGCAAACGAAGCGCGGAAAATAGAACGTCAGACCAAGTTATACCACGAGTTACGATCGAGCAAAGCGAGCCGACTTCAGAGCCAACTGAAAAGGACATTTTTGAAGAGCAAAGCGAACATTGGACAGAGAAGCATGACAGCGAAGACGAGGAAGATGACAAGCCAAGGAAACGACGAGCGAGCCAGCCTGACGTTGGTTTCGAACCACTAAGTCCGTTAATGGAGGACCAAGAATCAAACAGCACTTTTTTGCATCCTTCAGGCGCCCAATCAACAAAGGTTAAACGAAACAAATCACTTATGTCGCGCGGTTTTTCGAAAATGTTCGGTAGCAAACGTAAGTACAAAGTTGATAAAGACGAAAAAGACAATTCTCCTGTCCCTGCGGATTCTGATAAGAACACTACTCTTGAGGAATTTGATTTCAAGGAGAATCGCCAGGAAAAGAAAAAGAAAAAGAAAGAGAAAACCAACAAAAAGAACTTGAACGAAGGACTGTCTCCCGAAGGCAAAGACAAAAGTCCGTCTCGTAAATTTGGCGGCTTATTTTCACGAGGGAAAAAGAAAGATAAAAACTTCACAGACCTGAATGAAAGGAAATAACTCTTATCTCTCACTTATTTATATTGTTTGTTTTGCTTTGTAACCGCAAGAAATTCAACATGAATGTTCATTTACGCCTGCACCTCATTGTGTAGTTTTGTTTTTAAGAATCTTGTTTCTTTTTTGATATCGAATATTTTTTTTGATATAGAATTATAATGACGCATTTATAGCTACAACTTTTTTGTAAATAATACATTATAACGCATCCCAATCATTACTCAGTACGGTGATGGTGTGTCATTTTAAAGACGCTTTTGGAAGTCATTGTTGTAGAATAAAAAAATATGTATTGAATTGGACAATCTACTGTTTTTATTTAATCCTATTCACCCCGGGACGGGGGGTGGGGGGGGGGGGGGGGGGGGGGGGGGGGGGGGGGGGGGGGGGGGGGGGGGGGGGGGGGGGGGGGGGGGGGGGGGGGGGGGGGGGGGGGGGGGGGGGGGGGGGGGGGGGGGGGGGAGGGGGGAGGGTATACAATGCAAAAGGAAACAGTTTTGGAGATACCCTTAAGTTTCATTGTCATAGCGATAGCTTTAATGCTTTTGACGCACGATGACTGCAACAAACCGTTGAGAATGGCCGGATCTGGGTTTCCAGACCTAGATCGGTATTAATACTTGACGGTGAAACAAAAGAAACGGCAAACTGATCCTTAACGGCAGAAAAACAGAAACAGAAGGCAAATAAAATGATATAAAAGTGGGATATAATAGTGCCCAATATTTCGCTTTGTAAAACAAAGCTTCTTAAGGGGCTAGCACTATAAATGTTATAGTGCTCCCCCCCCCCCCCCCCCCCCCCTTTCCGGGCTCCACGCCAACTAGGATTGTAAGTGACGTTTAGAAAAAAAATATACACACTACAGTTTATTAACAACCCATTCTTTTATTATTTTTAGTCACAACGTTTCAATGTATCTGCTATTAAAACAGCTACCTATGGTACCAAAAGCGTAACTCGCCTGTTGGTACTAAATAAATAAAATATTCTTTTTCGTCCAACGTCAAACATCGTTTTTTTTTATCAGATATTGTACAGGAACAAATTATATATTAACAAATTTGCACGCATACAAGCAATCAAATTGCTTCATCTATTAGAGCAGTATTCTTCAATTGAGTGTCGTAAAACCAAAACAAAAGTAATTACTCCGGCCAATCACAACAGACGCAGACAATCCAATGAACCAATCAGAACTCGAAGCAAATGCATGTAGCCGGCGCCAAGCGGGGGAAAACGATTGGTTTTGGTTTCACTTCTGATTGGTCGAGAAAGTGGCGCGAGATTTTTTAGCCAATCACAAAGCGTAACAATGCAAAACCAAAGCAATCGAAAAATTACTTTCGATACTCAATTGAAAAAAGCTCTACCTATTTTAAATCAAATAAACGGCTTCCTTTAACATCTTTGCGTGCTTTTATTCAAAACCCGGCACATGCTAAAGGATATGATTCTCAGTACTTGATCATATTTTCTGGAAGAAATGTGAACTTGGTTCTAATTTAATAAAATAATTATTACATCTTTGAAACAAAATATCTTGAATTAATACTTCTTGAATGAAAATATTAATTTTACTAGCCTTTGAAAATTGGCTTTTACCATGTTTACTACAATAAACATAAATTTCATTAAATAAATATGGTTCCGCTTCGAAACTTCACTAACAAATGTGTTCTAAAGTGTGTGTTTTTCAAAGGCAGCTTTCACGACTACCCTTTGTTATTGTTACATAAAGTACCTTTCATGTCAGCAAACACAGAGTCATGATATATGCTTTGATAGTTCCACGGGAATGAAGTATCGCGAGTTAGCTAAATTACATTTTAGTTTTCATTTATGTCAATGTCTACAACTAACTGCCCTTTAATTTCCGTTGGTGTCGTAGATTCGAGTGGCAATATCGCCGGTGTTTCTTGACTCAAATTCAAATCCTTTTCCCAGAGAGCGTTTTCAGTGATGTTGATAGACCCCGCCAAGCCATCCCTTGCTAGCAACAGCTTCTTGAGGCCTTCGTTGTTTATTGCCGTGGTTGGTGGTGATGCTTTCGAAGATTTGCGCGGAACCGGGATGATAATCATGGGCAGGCGTGGGAACCTTGAAAATTGGCTGGAAAATTCGGCGAGCGCATCCCTAAAGAACCACAGATCGACAGCGGCGAAGAAAACCAGACTCAGAAAAAAGAACGCCAGTGGAACGTAGGACAGTTTCAGCAGCTCGCTAATTGACGTCAAGAATGTAATGACGATGAGAGAGACTGGGACGACGCCTTTTACGATTAGCGCGATCACGAAGGCAACCGCTGTCCCGATCTTCCGCAATTTCGATTCTTGTCTGAGGCTGATCACGCGGCGAAAATGTTCCTGCTCGTGCTCGGCAAATACCAGGCTTCCTTCCACAAATAGAATGACCAATCCCATGATCGCGTTTTGTTCGTATACCAGAATGTTGACATACGTTGCCATAGCAACAATGTGGTGGACGAGCAGTGGTTTGTAGTGAAATATGTCGCTTTTGAAGGTTAGAACTTCCGCTGTTTTGAACACGTAATGACCCAATGCGACGGAAAACACCAAGCAATACGAACCGTTATATGCGAAGAACGGGTTCTGAAGTACATCTGAGTTTATTAATAATATGATTCCACAAACTGGCATGGTCAGTGTAAATATAAGGTTGGTAGAACTAAAGGAAAAAGAATGAAAGAAAACTGTTAGCGCGGAGATTTTTGGCTAGTAAACATATGTTAGCTCAGTTGAGGAAGTAGATAGTCAATGTGGTTAGACCAAAAAGGGGAGAAAAGCATCTTTGAACGCGCGAAAGCAAAGATAAGAACAAGAATGGTCGAGCGAGGAGAAAAATAAACGAACGAAAATCACCCTCGCCCCACCCCCCTCCACGTGAGTAAGAAAAGGCCGTCGACATCTGCGCTTTAGTCTCCAATCCCGAAATGCGCTCGAATACGTTTTAAAAGTTTACCTTTTCCTGTGTTTAACACCTTTATGCCATAATAAGCTAAATTTATCACAAGACCGGACTTCCCGGACTTTCAAGTGATGTTCATTTTTTTCTCAGTGTTAAAACAAATCGTAGGCAATTCCATCTTTTATATTATTGTGGAAAATACGATTCTGTATTGAAACTGGCTTTATTTAGGGCAGCATAAAAATGACGAAAACATAGATTTAGTACAAGACAACGGTTAAATACACAACACTATTCGTTGACACCAATGTTTTCATATTTTATCGCGCTTTTATCACTTATACTTATTCACGATTCCGCGGTCGATCAAGACTTGAGTTTTTCTAAAGTGAATTTCATTTCTCAAGGGCGATCTTTATTATTAAAGCTAGCTCAAAAGGATGCAATAAGTTGCATGTACATTCGGTATATTTGTTGCAAAACATTTCACTAAGTCGTGTTTTTTGAAAAACATTTCACTAAGTCGTGTTTTTTGGAAAGAGATGTTCAATTTCTTGCAGTCGCGCGGCAGCATATCGCATAACATTAGGACAGGAAGTCTCCAAAATGGATGTTTTATTAAAAGGAAACAGAAGCACACTTTTGCTAAAAATACGCCAACGTTTGCTATAGGAAAACAACTTTAATTGATGATAAGATAGATAAAAGCTTTCCTTTCTTCTGTCAGAGGTCTATTTTCGAGTTTGGCAGATGCGCATTCATCAATTAAATATTGTCTAGCCACATCGTATTGTTATATTAAAGTTCCTTCTTTTTATGCAAAAACTACTTCAGTGTTCGTCAGTTTGTGGGCAGCACTTGTTTTGCCTTACGTCAAAAACAGAAAACTTTCTTGGATATCTTTTATAACGAAGAAGTCGAATTAACTGGGACCCTTTTTTGGCTAAAGGGAGCAAAAAGGGGGTAAATCTGATTCGTTAACTCACCCTTCTAATTTTCACAACAACTCAGTTGACAAGAAACTCACACTTTTTAAGCGGAAAAAAATGGTACGAATTAGCTGAAACTTGAGACAAACTGCATTTCGCCTTAGGTTAACAGTTGTTAATTTGAAGACAAATATTAAGACACTAAAACGCTTGTTTTGTCACTAAAATACAGGACAAGATGGCATAAATGACGTGTTGCGTGGGGTGTACAAGGAAATATGAAAATTGCTTTCGTGTTTTCTTCTCAATGTTGTATTTAGCTCTCTTTCATCGCTAACGTGAATAAAGAAAAGTGTTTGCCAGTTGCTTTGGTGATAATCACACCTGTGTTGCAGCTGATTTTATGGTATAGTTTAAGACACACGCCATTACAACGTAACCATAAATATAAGCTTTGGTGACATTTTTATCAGAACATACAATATTTTTTATTTCGCCAGTAGAGGCAGTACATATATCATTTTGAGCAGGCTTTAAGAGATTAAATTTGTCGAGCTCACTTATAGAATACATAAACAGGTAGTTCATACTTTATACATTGCTGAATCGAAGTTCTATAATGATCAGATAATTAAGACGACTTCGTGTTCCGTTCAATCTCACACGCGCTTTCAGCACTCTAACAGTTCCTCTCATGCTCGCTTTCTCTTTCACATATGACGCATTGCTCTTAAACCTGAGACATGACTTAAACAAACCGTTACAACACGATCGAAACTAAAAGAGGGCGTTATTGTAATCGAAAAACGGTCATTTTATATGAAAACCTTAATCGACCACTCGACAGGTACGGGTTATGTAGCACGGTTTACACACAAATACAAAAAAAAAAACATTTATGGAGGGCTAAACCGTGTTCCTGCTGTTTTAGAATTAAAACTTGGACAGTTTTTCTAAAAGCTTAGTCGTGCTCCTATTGTTTTGGATTTCTTGGAGTTTTCGATTTTTACTGGCTTTAATTGCCAATAACAATCTATAAGAATTGAGTTGAAATAGTGGCGATAACCGATTTTTGGGATACGAAGCCAAGAAAAAACATTCATGAAAATTTATAATGTGAAAGTACGCGGCTGCGTTTGAAAAAACGACATGCATATTGCATCGCAGCAATAAATTTACACTGCCGTATATATATATTCTAAAAATCGCTGATGCAAAGCCTATTCCTGGCAAAAGGGAAAATTTTAGCTAATCTTGTAAAATTCTTGTTCATTTTGCATTGTTCCTTTTCACCGCAGTTACTAAAATATCGATATTAGACCAAATGGTTCTCTTTTCTCGAGTGGTATCCCAATCGAGAAAAACTTCCTGTCATAGATCGTCATATGGCGCTTTTGCAAGTTTTTAATAAGTAATTTTACTTTTCGAAGAATCCATCATTTATTAACAAATCATATCGCGAGTAATTTAAACTTTTCGCTGAACTACAAAGTTTCAGAGCTTCAGTATAAAAGCCTAAAATATGCCTTAACTGTCGTTTCCTTATAAGGTCTTATAAAGCAGTTTTTAAGAAGTTTATTGAAGCGATGAAGGTTTTTTCCCCGTCTGACACGAAACTAAACTATTCCTGGGTACTGAATCCTTTCTGAAACCGAAAGTGCTTCAGCCCAACAAACAATATTCCCTTAACATACGACTCCAAAACTATCTTTCGAAACTTTTATTGAAACACTGCCTATAGAATAAGAAATTACACGTTGTAAGCATATTTTGCAGTGTGTTTCCTCGGTGAATAATCTATCACAAAAATGACCGGAACACGACTAGAACTCCAGTGATTCAAATAAAATCTCAATTTTCGTACGGACTTTTTATATCTCAAGTACCGGTAAATTTTAAATCTTGTTATTATTACCTTCTTTTGCTCAGAAAAATATTCTTAACAAATATATAAACGTTGGCGCGCGAGCACTGAAGCTTTGCATGAAAATTATAATAATTTTTAATTAATAATTATTAAAATGCGTAGCGAGAAAAGAGCATATATCGTCGATTGCATTGCGTTTCTGTGATACAAACTTCACAAAATGAGCACTAGATTAAATTGAGGTTTTTTATAATACAAGCCAGAACTATCATGGTTTTGTGCAAACGGGCATCAAATTCCGAGTAACTGACATTTCAGAAGTCACGACAGTCGACATTGTAAATTTCTCTGAACTTTTTCAAAACTTCTTTCAGCAGAAAACACGATCGCTCGAACGAACCTTTAAACCCTGTTTTCACATGACATCTTTTGTATATCTTTATTTTAAAACCTCATGGCTGCATATTTTGGTGAATTTCTAAACTTCGCCCACCCTAAAGTCCACTAATCGAAGTTCAGTGAACGATTTCAGAAACCGGAAGTGAGAATGAACAGTGTGTACCAAGAATTATAGCGATGAATTGAGAATGCAAAAATGGCTCCAAATGTGATCAATCCACATTATTTTAGAAAATGTACTTTAAAATTTCATCAAAGACAAAGTATACTTACAATCGTCGACAAAAGAAGGGGATTTCACTCCAGTATTCTTCATCGAGTTGATCATCTCGCCGTCTGTAACATAAGCCTCTCAGAATCGCGCGACACAACTTCGGCAAAATTACACTCCACGACACGCAAAAGTTTACAGTCACTGACACAATAAAGAGGATTTCCAAACTTTTGTAACTCAAGGAAAGAGCCGGAGCATTTTCCTGCGTTTCCATCTCGACTGTTTTAGGTCTGTAATAAATTTTGTAAACACACGTTTATAATGCGCCGCTTGTCAACGAAAGTTTTAAATTGTTCCGCGTTCGCTGTGCAGCTGTTATGTCTTTCAGGTGCCAATTCAGATCTAAAGTGACACTCCTACGTCACCAACCTACTTTTATTCATTTAAAAGGGGAACTTGTAATCATGTTCTAAAAATGCCCACTACATCATTCAAACATCCTTTTCTCCGAAACCGGAAATAGAATTTCACGCTACAATAGATTTCTGAGAGGAGCTGGGCTGGGTGATCTCTCTTGTGCTCAATATTTTTTCCTTTTAATAGTTACTTGCAGGAATTTTGTTTGCTAAATAAAAAACAAAGCTTTAAGTCGGGCTTTCGCCGTTGCGGGATATTTTTTACCAGCAAGTTTGCTTGCAGGAATTGTTGTTTTTGTTTTCAAAACACCCAACCTCACCCCCTCACAGAAGTAAAATGGTCGGTCACTTAGTGAGTTTGTGCACCGGAAGTTGTAATTAGAATATCGAATTTTTCATCAGATAAAAAGGCGTGACTCGTTAGGTAAATCGTAGCCAAGATACACGTAGCTTTTGGATTTCCACCATAGCAGTGGTTATTTCAAAATATGAATATTTTACCACAAAAAAATCATTATCATAAACATCCCGTTAATTATTTAAATCGCATAGTGATATTACGAGGCTGAGTGGAGTGTTTCCAAGAGAAACACTCAATAACCAACATCCCGTGTGTCTGAGAAACCAAATTTCGTATCAGTTTGGACACGACAGACTTCCCCTAGCATGATTAAGCTAAAAGCACGAGCAAAAGTTTTATTGCGGCTCCAGTTGCATGGCCAAACTAGCCGGTGTAGCTGGCTGTATAGTCCGCGCGTGATGGCAAAATTTTGGCAGAGGAGCCGTGAGAAGTCACGCGGCCATCGCGCGCGGAATTTACAGCTGGCTTCGCAGGCTAGGCGGTCTAAGAGTTATAATTTATTTGCAGTCAGTTTCATGTGTGATACTTGCGGGTTAAAAATGGACCGTATTCCGAAATAAGAATAAACAGAATTCAAGCACACTTGTAGTATAAGCTGGCAAAACATTTTTTTTTAATAATACGACAATCGGGAATGTTTAGTTTTCCATTGCCTCCCAAATCCCGAAAAAACGAGATTTCTGGCGACGCGACCATCTTGTGTATTCTAATATTACACCGAAACTGACATTCAATGAAACGCACCCTTTTAGCATCTGATAGAAACTCCCGGTTCAGATAAAAACGGGTCAGTAATCACACAATTTGAGGCGACAAAGTCTTTAATACACGGGAATTTCCCTACCGGGGATTAATTATAGATCATTTCTCAGAATCCACTTTCCCATGACAGGAGATCGGCTCCTGCCCATGATTATATTAAGGGGATGGGGGGTAGTGTTGGGGGAGGGCGGAGGTGATTGTGGAGCAGTTCGTGGAAGAGTCGCTCCAATTCGACGCTAAAGTGCACCTGGAAACAGCCATTGCTTAACATAAAGGTAAAATAACACGGCAAACTGATCCTTACGGCGGAGAAAAGATTGAGGCAAGAAAAATAAAGTAAAATAAAAGATATATATTTTGTGCCCGATATTTCGGTTTGAAACACAAACCTTCGACAGGGGCTAAAATAAAAATGAGTATATACGTTAATATCGTTACAATTTAAAAAGTTTAAAATATGGAACCAAGAAACATGATAGGTTACTACATTGACAGGTAAATAAAGAAGCGTCGCATGATAAATTGACAAATATGATAGTTGACTAAATAATGACAGGCAACATGATAATTACAGTCAAAGTTCTCTGAGCGGACACTCGTAAGCGGGCAGCAGTTTGAATTCTCCCCTCACGAGAATCATTCCCGTAAGCGGCGAGCTTCAGTTACGGTACTTTTTTGCAGTTACGGAGGGTGTCCACTTACGGGAACGTTCGACTGCAATTAATTCAGTTATTCCATCATTTTATTACGGCTTCCAGCTGCTTCCGTCACAACCAACCAAATAAAATAAATAAATAAATAAATAAAAGTGTATAATACACCAAACGGAGACACCCTAACGAAAGAAGGGAACATTTGTAAATTGAATATGACTTTGAGAAAGATGCAATGATCATATTGTCACAAGCGTGGGACAATCGAACCCATAACATTCCGTACACTGGTCGGACGCTCTAACCACTGAGCTACGAGAGACTCGTGGCAATCTAGGCAGCCATATACTGTAGGTTCACATATATGACACGCGTCCTGCGTACTGCAAGAATCAGCAGTGGCGAAAGAGTGATAAATACGAATAAGAAAGATTGTAAATTTTGAGCTTGATAAAAGAAGACCTTCCGTAGATCGCGGTTAGATGCTCCATTGAGCTGCGAGAGACTCATGGCAAACTGGGCCATTTACCTGGTTTTTGTTACGAATCAAAACTGTGTGAAGACAATACTGACCGGAGTGATTTACTTAAGTAAATTAGATTTCGAGTAGTCCCTTATTTCTTTGGGAGACTCGAGCGGTTGATCACGCGAGCGAGCGCAAACATCGCCAGTTATCGCCTCTCTCAAGGAAACGCGTGGTGGGCGTTTGTAGTGGGCCTCTTGCAAGCTATAGTTTATTAGCGTGTGTAGAGCTAATAAACGTATAAAGGCCCGTTCCCCTCAAGGAGGGGCGGTCGGGATAGGTTGTGCTACAGCGGCGGGCTAGGTGGGGGAGGGCTCGGGCACCCCCCTTATTTTCCAACAAATATTAATAAGGCCCCAAGGGCCGACTGAAACAATTTACTCTCATAACATTTCACTTCGCACCCCTCTCCCCTCCCCTCCCCCCTTTATTTTCTCCGGGCCCTCCCGTAAGATGCTGATTAACCCGCACAGCAGGCGTCGGGGAGAAGAGAACTGGGGAGAGAGGGACAGGACCTCCCTTCCCTTCTCCCCCGCTCCTTTTTCGCACCCCCTCCCCCCTCCCCGTTTACGCCTGCGACGCAGGCTACAGATGCTGATGGTGTCTAGAGTCGCCATTAGTGTAAACAGGAAAATTATGTTATGTCGCTTGGTTTAAGGCAGTAAGTGCCACATTCTTAGTTTCAGTTTGGTTATTTCAAAATACCCAATGATCAATGTGTTAAAATATTCAGCCCCTCCATGATGACGTCACCGGAAAAAGACACTCCTTTTAAATTAAAAGGGATGAGTTACGGTCTTGTATTATTTATAGCTCTTAATAACGTAAAGCGCGTTTGAATATTTTTATAGAAATCGCGCTCAATAAATTCTATTTTATTATTATTATTATTATTATTATTATTATCACTGAAATCCCTAAATAACCAGTGTGTGAAAGAATAAATAAACATTAAAATAATTTCCGCAAGGTAGACAGGCTTGGTCAAATCTGAACGAAATTGAAACGAGTTTAAAAGTCTTAACTTTTAACATCTTTAAGAGAGGAAAACAAGCTTAGCTCACATATCTCAGTTCAAACCGAACAAAAACGCAAAATATTTCACAAATTTTCTTCGTTCTTCTGATAGCCGGAATAAATAGTTTTATCTATATTTCAGTTAAACTTAGGGACAAAAACAGAGGAACTAACTTTTTTACTGATGTCATCGCGAAAGAATGCATTGGAGATGTAAAACTGTGAAGGGAGTTTACGTTGATTCAAAATAATTCTCAACAGTTGACTTGGTTGAAGATGTCTGCATGAGATTAATTGCTTAATTAAACAACAGTTAGGTTCGCTGAAAATGTCTAAATAAGATTAATTGGTTAATTAATTGAACAAGTGAAAATGTGGAGTTGAAAAACCCAGTCATGCAAAATTTATGATAATTACAGAAAACTATTTAAAAAAGTGAGTGGGAAAGAAAAGAAAGGTACTTTTGTTTATTCAATGGCCTATAGTCTTTGTTTGGGTTGTCACGCAACATCAATATGCAAATGTCATTTGTAAAAGATTTTGAAAAGCAAACAGAGTAATATAAGAGACCGAAGACTAACGCCCAAAAGAGAAAAATAAACTACAAACGCTAGTACTTTTTCTTAAGCTCTCATAACCTCTCATGCTAACTTTTGAGTGTGTTGTTGATATCCTGAAGTGGGGCTATTATTAAATCAAATGAAACCGTGATCTGAGCAGTATTCTCCGTCATGTGGTTGTAAAGACTTTTGAATACTTAGATGAAATTCCTGTAGTGTCGTTTATTATGCTATATATAATTTGAATGAAATACTAAAGTGTGACCATTTAAATGAAAGCTACTGAGCAGTACTTTCCTGTGGTCCTGTTTATTATGCTGTACAAGGTGGTTCTAACTTTTGAGTCCAGAGTTCAAATGAAAGCTACTGAGCAGTACTTTCATGTGGTACTGTTTATTATGCTGTACAAGGTGGTTCTACATTTTGAGGCTGTGACTGAAATCCTAAAGTTTGACCATCGAAATGAAAACTATCGAGTAATGCATTAATGTGGCCTGTTTGTTATGTTCTGACTTTTAAATCCGTTAATGAAATCCTGAAGTGTGACCATTTAAACTTGAATGCTAATACACCGTTTACTGAGCAGGACTTTCATTTAGTGCTATTTAGTTCTATTTTACAGATGAAGTTCGGTATTCTATTACATGTTTCGATCCTCTATGCTTTCAGAAATGACAGAGTTAATAGATGGGCGTTGTACCGAGATAAAAGACAAGTTATTTGACGTAAGCGTTGTAAATAACATGTGACAGCACGTGAGCATTTTTTCCGCATTTTAATACTTCGGAGGAGAGGCAAAAACAATATTTGTTATTTATATTTATTTCTTAACTAGAGAGAAATGTTGCTGTCCAGGAGCCCTCCTGTGCTGTCTTGTTTGTTATTATTATAGTTGATTTTTTCAAGTGAAATTCTATTCTGCTGAAGGAGGGGTGGGACATTTAGTGTACTTGAATCGCGGAATTATTAAACCGGAAGTGTAATTAATCTACAAGAACCAACTTAGGCTCGAAAGAAAAGCATTTCATCTTTAGTGGAACACATGGAGTGAAAGAACATTGAACTTGGCTGCTAAAAGTTGCGAGCACGGGGGATTCCTTTAGAATCAATCAGACCGGAAGCGTATCATGTAGCCTCGTTCCCAAGCTTACTTTTACTTCCGGTTTATTTGTTGTCATTTTAGCGGGAAACGAAGGTAGCGATCGCGCGCGGTGTTCTAAAAATCGCATTATTTTCTGTGTTTAATATCTACCGTTCTAAGCGTTTCTTTTAGGGTATTTACACTTGTGTGCGAACGAATCGAGGACATTTTGTCTTCATAAGAAATTTCACGGGAAAAATCAACAAAAACTCTTGGAACTAATCAAAGTGTTTTGTTTGAAACGAGGCAATTTCATTCATTCATTTGCATGAAAGTTTAGCCCCTTTGTTGAGTGCAAGCTCGACATCTCGGGCATCTTCCCGTGCAATTAGGATTTTATATTTAGTTTCTTAAATCGGGCAATTGGATGTTAAGATCTAAAGACTCTTTTGGTATTTGCTCGAGTTTGAAGAATTTTTCGATCGCCGTCCCAAACGAGCTGTGCTCTCGAAGAGCGTTGCCATGATTTTCATGGCCAGGGTTTTCTCATTCATTCACACCACGTGTTGAAAACTGCGGTCAAAAAACGTTCTGAAATCCACAGATTTAAAGCAACTTAGAGCTGTCTTTGAAGAATGGAAGGTGCAGTGTTGGACCCGGCAAGGAAAACCTCCAAAAAATGCCAAATTGAAGGATGCCATGACATTACGGTGGGATCACGGACTGCTTTGTGTCGCAAGCACAGGAACAATAAATACAAGCAAAATTACAACAAGAAGAAGAAACGCAAAGCTCACGGACCAGAAGTAAGTATTCTCACAGTTCTCTTGAACAATCATTTACCAGGTATGCGTTACTTGTGGGAAATTTTCGTTTCGATAAAAAAGCATTTTTCTACTTAAAACGCATCACTCTCAACGCAAGTCACATGTCTTTGTCAAGCACATTTCCATTTTGCCATTTCCATTGTTTTGGCCCCCGAAGCCGTTTTATCCTTTCAATTCAAAGTCGGTATTCAACAGGTTTCGGGTGTAAACTTTATTAGGCATTGAGAAATTCTTTCCGTTTGTTTGACCAGGGTTTTTGAGCTACAGATCTTGGAATGCTGAAATAATATCCATCTACACTGCTATGTTGGCGAGATCGTGCGCTTGGAAATATTTAAATTCCAAATTGAATTTTAATCACGTTTATTAATTTGGTACGTGCTTCCTCTAATCTCAGCAGTTCAGTTTAAAACCAACTTGAGCATAAAAAAGATTGCCGCGTTTGATTCTCATGGTGATAATCGTCAACAAGGGCATATGTTTTCCTTGCGCGTTCAATTTGCCATTGAAATGATTACCATAAATGAGATTACTTCGTTGTCAATTGGGAATTAAGGTGACTTCTTTCCACATCTGCCATAAAGACATTTGATGCAGTGAATACAAAATTATTATTATACAAACTGGCTGATTCGAACCATGACTGCATATAATTCATTATATGTGTATTTCAGTGGGATATTTAAATTATAGTAATTTTTTTACATATTTTTTTTTATATATTTAACACTAAAAATAACTCTTTAAGACAGACAAATTCCCCATCCGCCATAAACTTGTTGATATCTAGTGTTACAGTATTTTGTTTGAGTATTTTTCATACAGGCAATGAAAAGTTTTCGTCAAAAAGATCTAAAATCTGATTGGTTCGTCTACTTCTAATGGCGAATCAAATGGAATGCCTGTAGCCTAGTTATACATGTATAAGGGACTTCCAGGTTAAACTATCGAGCCCGAGACACAGCCACAAAAATCTGAGCCAAAGACAACAGACTAACAGTGCATTAACAACAGTTTCACTCGCTGTGGCTCATAGACTTTTGGCTAGTAACACAAGGCTTCTTTCTAAACTCAGGTGGGATTTCGAGACGGCTCTGTTTTTGGCACGATTGAGATTCTTAGATGCAGCCTTTTGAAATCACCCAGATTTCGAGACAACCAAAATATTGCCAAGACTCCTCATTTTTGATATCTAGACCATTCTACTCCCTTCAACTGACTGCAAGAAATATTCTTAATAAGTGAATTAGCCATACATGTATTTTCACATAAGATCTCTGCTCCTTAAGCCTTCTTCTTTACTGGTGAGCAACCGGGAGGAAAGGGCTAGGGAGGGGAGGGAAGGGGCTAGGGAGGGGAGTGGAGAGAGGGGCTAGAATTAAGGGAATGCGACTGGTGTGAAATTTGAAAATTGTACTTTTTTTCTCAATCCTGTAATCACACTCCAATTTGAATTCCCTACTAATTATGGTAGATCTCAAATGTAGACGCTAAGGGCAGTAACAACGACCCTATACCTGCCAACTTTTTCTGAGTGATAGGCGTGAGAATTTTTGTGGGAGTGCCAGGATTTCCGAAGGCAACCCGACCAATTCCAAATAGAAACAAATCTATTCGGAAGATGTCTGAAGTTGTCAAGATGTTCTGAAGAATTCAGAAGTTTCCATGGACCTCAGACCTCTGTTTAATAACATGCAGCTGTAATCATTATGTTCAGAATGATAAAAACCTACAAAAAAGTGCCAAATTTTCACGAAAATAACTATATTTTTACTTGTATCATACAATCAGTTAAGGCTGATAGCTCAAATCTGTAAGTCAGGTGTGAGAAATTGCTCAAAAGGCGTGAGTTGGCGTGAGATCGGCATTTTGGAATCGCAGGTGTGAGACTCACGCCTAAGGCATGAGATTTGGCAGTTATACATCCCTCCACTTCATCCAATCCTAGGTCCTCCATTTCCAATAACAGCTGTCCAGTTACTATTATCACTAGATGTAGATGCAGATGGAGAATACTCCACAGGAACTTTGCTAAAATCTGTGAATAGCTTAGTCCATTTCAAGAAATTTCATTAACTTGGCCTAATTATACTGGTAATTTTAGGCCATTACAGTGTGACAGCCTAATACTGTAAGAACCCAACAAACAGTTTTACAAGTTTCCATTATGTCTGCAGCTAATTCTTATCATCATTTTCGTAAATGCGGATACTTGTGAAGCAATAAAGTGACTTACTCTACACTCCTGTGGTAAATAATGTTACTTACAGTATTGGTTTAATAATTTAATTACTGTAGGAAATGCCAAGTGAGTCCATTGAAAGTCAGCTTGCAGAAGAGAAGTGTTTGATGGAACAGAAATATGCCAGCATGCTTCAACAAGTGCTGGCTCAAAAACAACTGGTAAGAATTGCTGACCGGTACATAGTGCTTCACTAAACCCCTTAAAACAAGCATTAATATAGGCATGCGTCACTCAAACTAAGGGTTTACCATGTGGCATGAAATTTTCACAGGAGTTTAATTTTGCATATTGCCGATTTTTTGCATTTCGCGGTAACAAATTTTTGCAAATTAGGATATCCACCTTGATGAACAAATGGGTACCCAATCCAATCCTCTTCATCCCAGCTGGGACATAAGGCTGCATAAATGGGTACAGGGGAATATAATTATTGAAGATACAATGTACATGTACATGTAGTTGTGCAATGGATGAGCATCCCATCCGAGGAGTGTTTAGTTGCAATGCTCTTAGTTGCTTCATGTGTGGGTCCCCTGTGGCTTGTATGGAACGTTACCTATGGCTATAAGTCTATATACAAGGGTAGAGCTGGGGCATACTTAATTTATCTTTATTATTATTATTATTAATATTATGGACACCAACGAGACAGATCCAGGTGTCTGCATTATAGAGGTGTCTGCATTATAGTGGTTGGGATTCTACAGATTTTGGTACGGTGACCCTGCCTTATGGCCACTCCATTAATGCAGCCACTTCTTCATTATGAGCACTTTTTCAGGGGAGAGTTGAAAACACTGACCCCCGCTTCTCGGACTACACTCTGACACCCCTCCGCGGACTACCCCGCGGACTACCCCACGGACTACTCCACGGACTACTCTACGGACTACCCCATGGACTACCCTATGGACTACTCTACGGACTACTCCACGGACTACCCTACGGACTACTCTACGGACTACCCCTCCTACAGTCAAAAAAAATTACAAAATTACTTTTAGGGTGATAAGATACAAGAAACATACTTGTGTGCACGATAACCTTCATTGAGTCGCCATCTTGGTTGCTGCCATTTTTCTCAGCCCATTCCTCCCTCATAAGCGAGTTCATCAGTAAAAAAATGGCGACTTCGTCCTTCAATTCGATTACTGTGGGTATTTAAGTCTAATAATTGCAGACTGCTCGCATAGAGACAAGTGGGTAAGTCCACAGTAATTTAATTGAAGGATGTAGTCACCATTATTTTACTGATGAACTCGCTTATGAGGGAGGAATGGGCCGAGAAAAATGGCGGCAACCAAGATGGTGACTCGGTGAAGGTGATCGTGCACACAAGTATGTTTCTTGTATCTTATCACCCTAAAAGTAATTTTGTTTTTACTCTAGGAGGGGTAGTCCATAAAGTAGTCCTTAGGGTAGTCTGTGGAGTGGTCCATGGGGTAGTCTGCGGAGGGGATTCGGTGTGTAGTCCGTGGAGCGGGGGTCAGTGTTTTCAACTCTCTCTTTTTCAGCCCGAAAAAAAGCTAAGTCATAAAAAAAATTAAGATCAATTAAGTCACTGTACCAAAATCCGAAGAATTCCAACCACTTAATGATGCAGACACCTCTATAATGCAGACGCCTGGGTCTGTCTCGTTGGTGTCCATAATAATAATAATGATAATGTTTGTTATTTATATAGCACAATTTCCATGTCAATATGATAAAAATGTGCTCTTACAGTTTAAAACTTAAAAGTTAATAATGGGCATACTAAATTTCCAAGTATTAAAACTAATTGAAAACTAAAAACAATTAAAAGCTATTACCTATTTCTAATACTGAACAAATTAATCAATATCTGGTGACACAAGGCCATATCATGCCTTAAAGGTAACAATAATTACCTTAAAATGAATACAAAATTTGACAGGTAGCCAGTGTCAAGAACACAATCAATACAGGCATTGTGTGACTGTCTAGAAACATATTTCTTTATATTTAAGAGAAGGTCTTAAGAGGTTCAACTGTATTTACTTTTAAAGGAATTGTTGCAGTCAGAGAAAGTGATTCAGGTGTTAAGAGCCCACCAGCAGAAAGTGAAGCAAGACAAAATCAGAGAAATTCAAGAAAGAAAGATAAAGAAGGAACAAGAACCCAAGGAGACTGCAGCTCAAGGTAACCCTTTAACCCCTTAGAGTGCCAATTGGCACATGATACTTGAACTTGGCCAATATTTGGTAGATTTGTATGAAATTTTTGCTACCAAAATTTCTCTTGTAAAGATCTTCTCATTGAACCAAAATTGTCTTGTAAAGATCTCCTCGTTGAAAGCATTAAATTTTGCCCCCCCACCTATTTATGATGAAGTTGACCCGGGGGGTGGGGGGGTGGGGGGGGCTCACATTTATAAATGACGGGGGTGCTCGTTGGAAATTTTCGAAAAGCACCGTAAAAGGTACCAGAATCTTGTTTGATGGGCGTGGCTCAAATGAATTTTTACCCAAAGAGGTACCAATTCCAAACATGTCATATTCTGTCATTTATTTCGGCTTAATACCCTAAAAGGTACGGGGATAATTCTAACGGTAAAAGGTAAAAGGTTAAGTCGCACATGATCCACAGATGGCCCACATGGCCGGAGCTTAACCCAGTTTCTGTAGCATGACGCAACTAGGAATATTGCTACTCCCCCCTGGATGGGATGCTAGTCCATCGTAGGGTTACCCTCAGCATTTTGTCGCCGGTACCCATTTATACACCTGGGTGGAGAGTGACAATGTGGAGTAAAGTTTCTTGTCTAAGGAAACAACACGATGTCAGAGACCAGGCTTGAACCACCGACCTTCAGGTTGAAAGTCCAACACGCTAACCACTGGACCACCACACCTCCACAATTCTAACGGTGATCATTTTAGATTTTAGCACCCTAAGCGGTACCCATGTACAAATTTGGACCCCTAAAAGGTATGACGAGCACCCCCGTCATTTTTATGTGGGTGCCCCCCCCCCCCCCAGGAGTTGACCACCCCTATAACTTTTAGATTTTTTTCTGAGTACATTCATAGTCTAAGACATGTGCAATTTACATTTACATCAATCGATGCAATGAGAGCTGCAAAATAAGCCATAGTTTAGGGGTGTACCTAACATATAAAAATATAAATAATTGCAAGATAAACTGCAAGGCTGATCTGACTATGTAAAAAGGTAAACTTTGCAAGACACCAATATGACAGAAACCGATAAAGTAGGGTTGCAGCTGAGGACAGCTGTTTCGTTCTTATTGGAACTCGTAAGCTCGGCATAGCGTAAACCTAAAGATGACTGCGAAAATGCAGGCGCAAATAGATTACACAATGACCCATACACCATATCAAGCTTCGTACTTTGGAATTCGCCTGTCACCCGAATCACGCATGCCACATCACGTGTTTCGGGTAACAGGAAATCCCAAAGATGTCACAATAGTGTCTTGCAAAGAAATATGAAGATGGGCAAAGCCAATCTATCATATAAACGCATGGACAAAACCATGCTAAAAGACTAAAACACAGCATATCGGATCTATAAAGACCTACGATCCCAAAATAACTACATTGTATATAGAAACAAATAAACTGCAAAGGACCACAAACGATAATGCTGCTAATACATACGTAGGATCTGCGAGAGACCTAATCAGCCATAATGATAAACACAAGATAAACTGCAAGGCTGATCTGACTACATAAAAAGGTAAACTTTGCAAGACACCAATACGACAGAAACCGATAAAGTAGGGTTGCAGTCCAGGACAGCTGTTTCGTTCTTATTGGGATCTGTTCTTATGAAAGGGGTACCTTTTCTGTCAAAAAAGGTATATGAAAGGGTAAGGGTTTGGACCTTGGGGCGGAGCATCCCCGTACAAAACCATACCATAGGGGTTAAAATTAGTTGTTTGATATCACTAAGGGTGTTTGAATTGTCAGAGCTATTCTGATACCTTTTAGGGTATTTAGCCAGAAAAATAATTATGCTGACGGGAACAACTTTGGAATAAAGAATAAAAAAATACAGGAGATGGGTGCCATCAAATAAGGTGTAGTGGTCAGCAGGTTGGACTTTGGATCTAAAGAGCGGCAGTTCAAGGCCGGTCTCTGTCCACCCAGGTCTATAAATGGGTACCAGCGACATGCATGTAATGCTGGCAGTAACCCTGTAATAGACTAGCATGGCTCTGGTCTTTGCCTGTGTATATGGGTAAAGGTAAGTCTTTACAAGTCTAATGGCTCACAACTGCCAGAGCTTAACCCAGATTCTGTAGCATGAAGCGACTGAGTGTATTACTACTCCCACTGGATGGGATGCTAGTCCATCGCAAGGTTACCCCCCAGCATTATGTCGGTGGTACCCCTTTATACACTTGGGTGGAGAGAGACAAGACGACAGCAGAGACCAGGCTCCAACCACCGACCTTCAGGTTGAAAGTCTGACGCGCTAACCACTAGACCACTACGCCTTCACTGTGTGTAGACATTTCTTATGTCCTTCTTCATAGTCCCTTTTCCAACAAAGAAAGGAGACAGTCTATGTCTACTTCAGTGCATGCTTGAATGTGTGTTTCACTTCTATACTCCACTAAATGGAATCTTGTTTTTTTTTTTCAGAGTCAGCTGTATCTAAAATTCCATCAGAAGCTCCCTCCATAGCAACAGCAAAGGATGGCACTACAGAAAAACCACATCCCAAAACAACAAAATCTTCCAAGAAATCTAATCAGAGTAAAAAGAGTCCTGGGAAAGCTGTAATGCCAAAGGACGTCCGAATAGGAAACAATCTCAACTTTTCAGGAAACATGCCAGCTATCTCCAAACCACCATCTTCTTCCTCTGATTTAGAGACAAAAACTTTATATACAGGAGTTAGTATCTCGCCTTCTTTGGGAACAAATATTGCATCTTATGTTGGACAAAACCCACAGGGTCTTAACACTGTGCAACAAGTGGTACCGGGCCAGCCAATGACTATGACCATTCAGCGAATTCCAAAGATTGATTCCATGTTTAGTTATCAGCCATACGCTTTGGGAGGTGTAGGTAATTCAAGCGGTTTCACCAAAATTTGTATTGATTCTGTAAAAGATCTTTCACTTGGACCATCTGGAAGTGTGGTAACTTCTGCGCCAGGAGCTATAAGTAAGCAAATGTCAAGCTCTGATACAAACAATTTTATCATGCTAAACCCCAAGACATTGCAGAGTGTTTACACTAGGTTGCCACAAAATCCGCCACCATACCAAGTGATTCAAAAGGGAAGCCTGTCTGGTGTGAACGTTACTTCCCAAGGCAATCATGGGCAATCTTTTCAAAGTTTGACCACACCTTGTACGTCAGTGGCAGTAACGTCTGGAGGAAATGTTGGTACTGCCATAGGAATGGTACAACAGAGTCAAATGACGTTTCCTCAGATTCTGAACTTTAGCCAGGCAATGTCACTATCTAACAGCCAAATTACCACTTCAGGAATATACACACAAGTTCCTCAAACAAGCCAGGTAAAAATGTTGATCAAAATGATGTTGGAAATTAGTGTTTGAAATAGGCCATTTCCGAGTTGCCTTTAGCCTCTCTATCAAAGCGAGGCTAGGTGCGAAACCTTTCATAAGAAAATTAGTTTTCATTCACATGCAAATAAGTTTTATTTGCATGTGAATGAAAACTAATTTTCATATGAAAGGTTTCGCACCTAGCCTCGCTTTGATAGAGAGGCTAAAGGCAACTCGGAAATGGCCTATTACTGTCGAGGAGCCAAAACTATGTAAGTCCCTTTGTAATATTATTTGTGCACCACCCTTCCCTTAAGACTTAACTTGACATTTTAAGCCAACAGCCATCCTTGCTACTCCTCCCTCTCAATTCATAGTTGCATCTTAGGATTAGGGCATTGTCTTCTTTGAGGAAAAAGATAGGCCCCACAGGAACCAATTTCTCGAAAGCCTGATACCTTTTCGGGCCCAGAGCTATATTTTAAAATCAGAATCTATCAAATGGTGATGCAGGTTTAGCTCGCAAACCAACTAGACTTGTTTTGTCAACTTATAATTGTATTGCTTAGCTTTCAAAACCAACAAAATATTTATCATTAATGTAAACATTATGCACATAACATACAAAACAGCTTTCAGTTTCTGGGCCCGAAAAGTTATTGGGACTTTCGAGGAATGGGCCCTGATTCTCTGGTGCTGGGAGGATTACATTACTGCTTCTGACACATCTCTGTTATTAAAAACTTTTGTCACCTATGATTGAACAGGGCATCATGTCACAAAACTGGTCAAACCAGATAATGACAGGAAGAGCGCAGACACCAGCGTTGCAGGATGACTTTCTTTTTCAGATGCTTCAGGTAAGTTATTATTTTTGAGTTGGAAAACATGCACCGAGCATGATTGCATGCCATGCTAGAGATATAACAGTGGGTTTGAAGAACTATTTTCATTTTGACCTTTTCGCTCAAAACACAGATGACAATACAGTAATTCACTCTACACTGAACACTGTCGGCACTGGCTCCAGCTGTCTGCCTTAGAGAGTTAAGTTGCAGGCAAACAAGTGAAATTTGGGGTGTCGCCTGGGGGGACGTGATATATAAGCTATGTGGGTATGTGCCACTGTGAAGGGTATGGTTTTCAAGCAGTTTTGTCTGGGATAGGGTATAGAAATCAGATGGATTTTGTCTAGAATAGGGTATCATTTGCCGGGAAACTGGTCAGTGGTATGTATAAGTCTGGAATAGGAATTGAAACTTGGCTAATACTAATAGTGATAAGTTCTAAGTCTGGGATAGGGTAAGGCTTTTCGGTGTCTAGTCTAGTATAGGGTTGCAAAATCAGCTTAACATGGTCTGGTATAGGGTAAGGGTATCAGAGACCCAGCGGCATACCCCCACCCAAAAATACACAAAGTACGGGGGGGGGGGGGGGGGGGGGGTGGGGGGACAAGCGGCGTGTCATAACGTAAAATGTGTCTACCTGAAATCTTGCAGTTATGTACAAACATACTGATGCAACATGTTTTTTCGTGTGTTTGTCATTTAAAACCTAGTTTCTATTTGTTTCAAAAGTCAGAATAAATCTTTTTGATAAGTTTCTTTGATTCTAAAGCTAGAACACGCCGTAAACAAGCACAAGCCGACTACATGTATTTCAAATTCCATTGTGCCACAAGAACAAACCAGACTAAAATAGATAAATGTGTTTCATCTTAGCGAGGCTAAAGCTGCATATTGAAGAGTATTGTGACATTTTTAGGAAAGGCCTATTTAATTTTTTTTAAAAGTGATACTTAAAATCATTGACATTTAACCTCATAAGGTTTGACACTAAAGCGAAAGTTTGCCAAAGCCCATAAAGATATTTTTTAGTAACATTTTAAAAAGCCCAATGCCACGTTTGCATTGATGGAAACGTAAAAGTAATGTTCAAGTTACAATTAGGCTTTCCAATATTACTTAATTGCAATAATTACACATTTTTCGTTTTTAATGACACAGGAAAACAAAGATCCGCAAGTCCAACTTGGTTCCCAGTCCCAAACAAACAACGCACTGACAAGCTTAGATCACGTGATGTCTGACCAGTCATGGACGATGAGCATTGGTATGTGACGTCAGCAGGCTTGGCTGCATAGTTGTTTGGAGCGTGTTCCTCCACAGACAATAAACTCTACTTTTCTATTTCTAACACTACTGAGCGCATCAAATCTTGTTTTCAACAATTTTATTTTTGAACCATAATTTGTAACTTTTTAAAACGGGTTTTTAAACAAGTTTCTATATTATTTCCTTTTATCTTAATGTTTGGTACATAAAGAACCAACTCAAATATTTTTTTACTTTATAATCCAATCAACTTGTTAGAAACGTTTGATTGACAAATCAATTGACGTCACAAATTGCGGGCTTCCGCTTCTTTCAAAAATGATTGCGAAAAGGGAGGTTTATTTTAAACGTGGCAACGAAAATCTGTGAAGTATGTTTAACGATGAAACGATACAAAGACAAGTGAATATTGGTGAATATTTACCTCTACTCAGATTCGGTAAATATTAATTAGTTCTTCGTCCGTGGCTAATAATTGTCAAAGATAATCAGGAGCGCTTCGCCTTGAGGCTGGCCCATCATATATATTAAGATAAATAGATGGGCGAAAAAAAATCTCTTTGATGTGTACGATGACCTTTTCCGCTGATAAAGGGCTGAAACCGAAATGCCGCTTTAAAAAGCAAACTTGAAAAATAAAGCGTTTGAAGCGGAAAAAAGTATCGCTCAGCTCTTTCAGGCTGCGTTTTTTTGGGAGAATCTGAAATCAGATTTGTGATCTCAGATCATACGGATTCTTCGTGACCAAAAAAACGAAAACTCTGAAAACGGATCATTTAACGTAAAAAAAAACGTTGATATGCAAATGAACCTGTTTTGACTCCCTCGTGAATTTTCTCTCTGCTTCAACATATAATTTTCAAAATATATGTTATAAAATCTTACCTGAATTTACCATAATATGGCAGAATTTTTATCCACGGGCTCAAAGTTAAATTTCTTTTTTTTTTGGCCAAAACAGAAAGCGGGATTCGAGATACGAGCAAAAGAATGCTTTTAAATGTTTGTAGGTTTTTTTTACAAAATGTCGAGGTAACAATCTCCTGAATAAACTGGATTTAAGAAATGAGCAACGACGTCGGTTTTAAGCACGAATGTTAAAGTTTAAGCGTGCATGGTTCTGAGAGAATTATATAGAAACCTTGGCAATAATTTGTTGGATATTATTGCGTTTTTTTCTCTATAACACAGGATTTCTTACTGGTTACCACCCGGGCGATATTTTTATTATTTTGTATTCCTAAGTCAGCTTTTACAAATGTGTCTTTTCTACGATAAAAGCGAAAATAGTGTTACCATATTTGTATTTTTTATTCTCTTGTTTTCTCTTTTCTAAACTACATATATCTTACCTCGAAAAGTGTTCTAAAGTAAGATCTTTTCCTGTAAGAGGTTACGTTTTTAACATACACGTCACTAAATTATATATTAAAGGATAAAATATAACTGAAAACTGAGGGATCACAATGTTTTTGTTGTTGTTGTTGTTGTTGTTCTACTTCTTCTTCTTGGTTGGTAAAAAGGGAACGGCAGAACAAAGGTAAACGTCACCTGAAAAAAAAAATCGCGCTCTTTTAAACTACTTTGCAATTGTTCCAATTTGTTTAATTTGCCTAATGTGACTGAACTGTCCAAAAGCTGAATTTGTATATAGGGTTGGCTCACCAGTTTAAATAGAGAAAGGAAAATTAACCATCGTGTGTTCACGTTCTCCACAAAACCTATAGGTGGTTTTCATGTTACGTCATCGCCGTCATGCTGGTGGACATAAACAATAGTTCTCTCATTAGCTCCTTTTGTTCGTCCACCAGCATTTGTTCGTTTCACTATTGTTATCTATGTCTCTAGAGATTGGTTGCAAACCACCTATAATTTGATCATTTGACGATGTTGTTTTGCAGGGACGGAAAAGAAATGTACCAAAATGTAAAACGCACGTGCAGCACGTGCAGAGGCATTGTTTTCGCTCATTAAACCTATTGTTTTGCGCTGTTTTCGCTGCCGTCGCCGTCACGGTTGCTTCAAAGGGCCAAGCCACCATTTTTGGTGAGCTAAAAGACATCTTTATATCAGTGGAAACCCAAATATAACGGTCCAGTTTTGTTTAAATTATTCTACTAGTGCTCTAAGAGTAAAAATAAGTGTCTTGGGCTGCAGATGGCCAGGATGAAAATGGATTGCAACTTGAAAAAATTGGGCCAATTTTTAAAAGTTTATCGCTTTTTGTTTTGGAAAACTTGCTAAAACTCTGATTATGGTTTATATTGTCTTCGAGAATCACTTGCTGTCTTCCTCTTAGTGTTCTTTAATCAGTTCATTTATGACAGAGGTACTTACCGTGTAACATGAAATTTTTGCGGGAGTTTTATTTGCGTTTTTTTGTGTTTTACGGGAACAATTTTTTGCGGTTGGAGATTACTCAAATTAATAATAATAATAAAGTCTTTATTTGAAAAGGGTTCCACTAAATAGCAAAGCTAATAAACTTGTGGCCCCCTATAACACTACTCTAATTTACAAAACTATAAATATTACGAATTTAGATATAATTGATAAAAATAGCACTAAAAAGTTCGAACTTTAATAGACAATAAAACTTAAAGCCTGCCGCACACTTGAGGAAAGTGCTGAGCAAAATTCCTCGCGAGGCAGTTAGCTCAGCTGGTTTCCGCAAGTGTGCGCTGGATTTTTGGTGAGTTTTTCGCCTCGCGAGGCCGTGAGGCAAATATCTGTCGTGTTTGATATTTTTTGCCTCACGAGACAAATTCCTCATCGTGTGCGGGCGCCGTGAGAATCTGGCTGAGCCAAATTAATCGATTAGCCAATAAAATTGCATCGCGAGCTCACGTGATTTCAAGCTCGACATTCAAGATGGCGGACAGGAGTGTGGTTAACGAAGTTATCCTAGAGGATAAACTTGTCGAGTTCAGTATGCAGCCTTGTATGTTGCATGTTTACTGTATTAATATCTAATAAAATGCTAAATTTAAATTACACCTAATTACAATAACGTTGTCATGGAAAAACGGAAAATGGAAAAAAGGCCAGTAGGAATTAATTAGACACACAAATAACAATAGCCGCTGCACGCTTAATTTAAATTAACAATAGCCGCTGCACGCTTAATCGTGCCGCCTGTCGCTGTGAATGATGATTAAGCTAATTAATTCCTATTTGGCTTTTTTCATTTTTCATTTTCCTATGACAACATTACTGCAATTAGGTGTATATCCTAAGAATATTTTAAAAAAGTGGATATTAAAACTTTGATTCAATATCAATTACAGCAATTGCAGTTATACAAATGTAATATTACATTTTGTATACTCTGAGTGGACCACAAACAAACGGATAAGAAGAGCTACGACTGGAAGTTTTAACATCTTGTCGTCCGCCATCTTGAATGTCGAGCTTGAAATCACGTGAGCTTGCCATGCAATTTTATTGGCTAATCGATTAATTTGGCTCAGCCAGATTCTCACGGCGCCCGCACACGATGAGGAATTTGTCTCGTGAGGCAAAAAATATCAAACACGTCAGATATTTGCCTCACGACCTCGCGAGGCGAAAAACTCACCAAAAATCCAGCGCACACTTGCGGAAACAGCTGAGCTAACTGCCTCGCGAGGAATTTTGCTCAGCACTTTCCTCAAGTGTGCGGCAGGCTTAAGGCCCGTTTACACAGGCGATTTTTTGTGCAATTTTTGACGCACTTGTCGATGCAATTTTTGTCGCACGCAAGTTGCATCTTCAAATACATATTTTCAGAATCACCTCTACGTACATTGAATAGTTGAATAGTGAAACATTTCTTGCTTTGAATGTCGCGTTAGTGAGTTATAGAGATTTGAATTTACAAAATATTATATGGTCACACCACAGGATTTTGTCAACAGACTAAAAACTTAGAACTACACCACATGTATTCATAATTGAGTCAGAGAGTGAAAGGATTAAGGCTTGATGGGTAAAATAGAAGTAGTCCTGCGATAAAAAGCGAAAAAATAAATTTAAATGTAGAACCCAGCACTGGAACCTTAATTTTGACATGCTTTCGTTTAAGGGGAAGTTATACCTGAATTTCAATAAAATTGTAAGACTTTTAAAGAAGGGATAATAGAAGGAAAATTATATTTGAAACACCATGCAACAAACAGTCGATACCCATACAAGAGCACGCCAGGTTGATGGCCGACTGTTTTGGTGTCCATCTACTAATTAACAGGGGCGAATCCAGGATTTTTCTTAGGAGGGGGTGCACCTCGGAATGACGTAACTGAAGGGTGACGTAAACACCAATAAACCACGTAGTTTTTTTCTTTTCTTTGCAGAAAACTAGTTATATTAAAAAGATGCAGGTCATCTCAGTGGGGGGGGGGGGGGGGGGGGGGGGGGGGGGGGGGGGGGAGGCGCACTCCCTGCACCCCTCTCCTAGATCCGCCCCTGATTAATAACTTCGTATTTTGATTTTAAAACTTTAAAAAATATTCATCCCCATCCTCCCCTTTTTTTTTCCTCCTAAAACACTGTCCCAGCTGTTTTTTTGTGTTTTCATGATTACGGCCAGGAGTTTGCCGGCTTTAAACTTGCTTTATTTGAAATAGGAAGAGAAAATTGCCAAAAGTGATGAAAGCAAAGAAATATGAACTAAAAAGACAAAATGACGACTAAAAAACTCAAAATTCCACCAGAATTGAAACTGATTTCTTGACCTACTGACACTAAATCAAAATTAATGAACTGTAATCCACTTCTATCCTTGCAATTCTGCACTTATCTCCAAACTTCTGCTTTTGTTTTTCTCTATAGAATCTTTTTATCCATTTTAGTTGTATATTTGGTGGCATTTGGCGATATAACATGGAAATTAAGTAGACAAAATGTCGTTATTTCTGCGGGACAGTGTCCACATGAACGCCATTTTGCCGCCACTTGACATCGCTTAAATGGAAATATCTCGTTCACGTTTCAAGCAATCCAAAACCTCTATGCTCATCTCATGAATCTGTGTTATGGGGTGTTTTGTAAATTTTTGGGTGATTTTTGGGTATCATTTTTTTGGGAGGAAATAGTTTTTCTCAAAGGATTTGTAATATTATAAGAAATAAGAAATATTGAAGATTAGCGAAGTTTTAAAGTTAGAATTAGTAGTTAATAATTGATAGACGGATTCCATGTTAGTCCACTAGCAACCTGGGGTGCTCTTGTGTGGGTATCAACTGTCTCTTAGTGTTCCAAAAATCATTTTCTTTCTTCTATCCCTTCTTTAAACCTCTTAAAATTTCATTCAAATTCACGTGTACCCCCACCTTAATCTTTTTACAAAATAGTCGATATTTGTTTTTTTATTAAAGGGGCTGTGTCACCAATATTAGTGTTATTTTAAAAACCCAAAAGACATCTTTATATTAGTGGAAATCCAAAAATAATTGTTTAATTTCGTTTAAAAAAAGTTGATTGCATTGTGTCTTTGAAAACGTGCTAAAACTCTGATTATGCTTGATTCTCTCCTTGAAAATTAAGTTTATATCTTGCTCTTTGTATTCTATAAGCATTTCGTGTTTGAAAAAGATACTTAGTTTTAATTTGGGGCAGTTTTGATCTATAAACGTTAAAATCAACATGACGTAGCTTCTTATATAAAGCCAAATGGTTTAGCTGAACATCTTTCTTGACGCAAAACTGACCTAAAATGGCTTGAGGCATCCGCAAATTACCTTATCAGTTCGTATTTTCCATTGTATTTCGTATTTTATTGAATGCAAAGGACCGTGCATGCTAATTGATTTTGTTATTACTCTTTTGTCTTGATGTTGCCATGTGCCAAGTGACAAATTCGCTTTTGTCCTTTCACTATGATATATTTTTGCTTTGTTCTTGGTCAACTACATGAAGACTATTTTGGGCCTTTTTAATACACAACGCAAGATTACAAAGTAGTGTTAATTATCTACATCTGCCGTCGACTGTCTAAATATTAGAATAACAGAATTAAAGCCCGAAATTTTCTTAATTTTCTCGATTTCTCGATTCTCGATTCTTTTAGCAACTTAAAATATAAAACTGAATGCTGACCGAAAAATTATGATTGAAAACTGTTTTTCTTTTTCATCGAAATGACCGAACTTCGAGCTAGGGTCCCGGAACGCGAAATCAGATTTTATCATCGAAAGTTTGTTTTTGATATTTACTTTGATGTGCAGTTGTAAAAATTCAGTCATTTTTCACTTGTTATTTCACAACTATTTTCTAATTATTTCAAGCTTGAATAAACTTCCTGTTCTGCCTGCAGCCTTCCATGTGTTTGTTTCCAATATCTATAATGTTTTATCACTTATATTAATGTACCATGCAGAGCAGAATATTTCGGGTTTCGAAAGAAGTCCTACCGAGCTCATTATAGATTGATATTTAAATAACAACCAAAGCATGTCTTGAAGAAGGAAACAGATTTCGGCTTTCCTTTGTTTAAAATAAGAAAATAAATAAAGCAGTGAGGGCTTTATAAATACTCTTCTTAAACAACAAACAAAAGCTCTTTGAAATTTACTGTGAAGGGTTTTTATTCCAAGAAAAAAAACCTATAACAGTCTTAATTTTATACTGTCAACTATCAGGTTTTTCGTGGCAGAGAACTTTATTTCCGCTCTCAGTAAATTCTTTACTCTAACAGACGAAAACGGAAAAAAACACAGATACCCTTTTATCTGTATTATCTCCACCTTTGTTTCTTTATAGACGACATATGTATCTTTCATCCAAACATCTGTCTTAGGACCAATAATTTAGCGACCCTCTCTATTGTTCTACTAAAAAGGCTAAACTATTGTCAGCATGAAAAAAAAAAAAAACTAAACGCCATTTTTCTAGATTTTCTGCGCTGTTATTCGCTGGATGTCGTCCCCTCCCAAGCAGTTTTCATCAAGTTAAAGTTTAACAAACGTCGTTGTAAATTTTCTAGCTCTGCAGATCCTTTTATCGTATTCTGAAATTGCTGGCCCGAAAAAATGTTTTACAATTCATCCGATGTACTCAAGCTTATTTGTCTATTTTTGTTCAATTTTCTTGTCGTTTTACAGGGGCAAATCGTTCGTTTTAAAAACTTATTAACATACTAACAAAGAACCTACGTTTTTAAATACCCGCTAAGGATTCTCACTTAAATGGTAGAGCGGTTTACAACTAAATTACTCCGTATATTTTGCAAAAGTTTTACGCGTGGTTGTGCGTGACAAGTTTCGAAATGAGGGAATTTTTTAATCAAAAGTTGATCGCCAAGTCGTAAAAAAGAGATAAAATCAAAGATTACATGAAATTCCGTGGAATACTGTTAACTCTATTATCATACCCATGAATAAAATTATCGTTGATTGCACTTCTTTGTTGCGAAGAAATTCGTAGCAAAAAGACACGAAATCTTCATGAAATAAACCAGAAGTCCCCTTATGATATTTCGGAATTTCTCAGTCGTTTAATACCACAGCTTTCTAGTATTTCTCGCTGCCCTTCGTTTTGGTCTTTTTAAACTACAAAAAAGGGGCGAATTCCACATTTATTTTACAAGTTAATCAACAGTGTTCACCTCTATTTGTTTGAGACAGTTTAAAAAAGCAATTAAGAAAGAGCATTGTACACACCTGCCGAGCGCAATTTACACTTGGCTGCTTGCTCAAATTTTGTCGCTAAAAAACTGTAATTACACATCGTTTAATAACATTTTGTTTAATGTTTTATATTTGCGGTCATTTCTACATAAAAAATGAATGATTTTGGCTTAGATCTGCTTGAGGAACTTTAACTGCACAAATAAACGTTGGTTGAACCGACTGAATGCCCGACGCATCGCGGCAAGTGAAAAAACCGGCGTCATTTTGTTCTATTACAAGTTTCCTTAGTAATGTTTGTTTATAACGACGTATAAGAACGTGCTTTTCATTAATTTGCACTGTTTAAAAATAACTTAAAACTAGAATACATATATAAGAAAAATGGTAAGATGGAGAGTAGAAAATTTTCACAAAAAATGAATAAATATGAGCGGGAATGTATTTAAACATATTAACTTCCTCGTCAACATTTTTCTCCGCTAAAACGCACAGAAAACACCAAATGTTACCAGTAATATCAAAACGCTCATGGCAGATATTAACAAAAAATATTACACGTTGATTTTTTTTCTCACCCACTCATTACCTGCCAAACTTTGTCCTCTGAGAGCAGAAATGTCCGCCGACACAAAAGAAAAAAAAAATTGCTTAGCTTTCAAATAGCACGAGGTCTGACAAACTGTCGAAGACGTTGATTTTTATAAATTGCGTATTTTTTGTCTCAGTAATAAGCCCCCTTGTGGCACAATGAGTGTTGCTAGCGAAATATCATTTTTACCGTCCAGCTTCTGACAAAATTGCTACGTGATTGAACCAAGCCCGAAGCGATCAGTTTACAAAATTATTTTCCAGCCAAAGAAACCCATCAAACGGCGTTTGTTTTGAACGGGTTTTTCCTGTCATTTGAAGGGTTTTGTTTATGACAATTGTAACATCGGTGTGTGTGTTTTTAAATAAATTTGTTTCCGTAGTGGGAGAACTTTGACATTTTTTTTTTTTCAATTCCAATAGATCATTTTTCCGCCTTTGATCAATTCCACTGGCGTTTTGGCGCCAGGAAATAGTTAGGGAGTTTTAATGTTTGGCAATTAGTGTTATAATCACTGTCGTTTATTCAAGGAAAATTCACGATTTGAAGATAATGTTCCTGTTACTTAAAATTTTAAAATTCGGATACGATTTACGGCCGAGTTTGCACGGTAACGACTGTGCAACATTTTATTCGTATCTGGCCTCACTTTGGCGACGAATCTCTCTCTTTTTCAGTGCATTTAAACATGAGTGATGAGAAAAAGACATGTTATACTGAAGGCTTAAGGCGTGCTTGTTAATAAAAACTCTCTAGGTAATGAAAAATTGATGAGGTTCTTTTATTCTTGCCGCGTGGTGCTGTATATTTAAGGATCTGTTTTGGTTTCCTTTGTTCTCGGGATAAAGCTCTATTCTCCTTCGATCCCGATAGTTTTTAAGATCTAACCTTCCATAAATAAAAAACAAGTTTTATCAGACCTAAAGCAAAATCGTTCTAGCAACTTTTGGCCGATAATTGCGTACATTGTATTAAACTGACATTGCCTGCGGCCGAGCAGGGAATGACAACTGAAGAGGACTTAAAAATAATTGCAGAAAGAACAAGATTGAAAACAAAGCCTGGTGAATTTGTGCCTGCCATTTGATAAGACTTGTCTGTTTTCGCCGGCAGCTGTATACATGACACATAGACTTCGTCTATGAATTTTGCACGAATCATTTTTTGTTATACATAAAGCACTCCGGCATACAATGGATGCCGTAATTTAATTCTCCAATTCGTGTTGAACTGGCCTCGGTGAACTGCATATTCGAGAAATAAAAATTATGTTAAGTTGTTCGTTGTTTAACTTTAATATATTCTTCAAATATTAAAATACAGTTATGCTATAAGCTAGGTAACAAGTCAAAGAAAACAAATTTTCAAAAATAAAATTCTAACATACATAACAGTGTAGTGGGTTTAATAGAACATACATACAATTTTCGGTTAGAATAACAACTTAAAAGATATAAAATTACGGGTTTTTTTTTTTCATTAAAAAAGCTTTTTTTCTACCATTCTTATTTAATTTTCGAAATAATTTGAGTTAAAAATTGGAGATATATTCTCCTCAAATTATTAAAGGCATCACCTTAGAAATATGTTAAAATTATTTCACATCTAATGCGTAAATACAGAGGTTTTAATACGTCAGTTTCTTGACAGTTGAAGGGCTTTCCATGAAGTTAGTAAACCACTTTGACAAGCAAAGTCGCGTTTAAATCATTTTTACAATTCCGATTTTTCGCAATGTTTTTCGTGCTGTTTCATAAATAATTCACTTGTTAAACGCGGACGAAATTGAAAAAAAAAACATTACTCATATCGTCTACCACAATTTTCTGGTTAAACACTCGTTCGTTTGGTTTAGCTTACGATGAAACAGTGTAGCCATTGTCGAAATAATTCCCTTGAGCTTGATAAGAGTTCCATGTAGGCCCAGAAAAGTTATAATGTCCACTAAAGCAAGTTGGCGCGTGGGTTGAGTGTCTTTGGCCATAATTTTGCTGTAAATTATAGCTCATGCTACTGTCCGCGTTGTGTACAGCGCAATTTCTCGTAGATTGTACGTTAATAGTGTTGTTTCTCGTGGAAGCGTCGAACGAAAATGGAACGCGCTGCTCAAAAAACTCATCCATCGAAGCGATGTTATTATCTGATGCTTCGGAAGATGGTGAATACGGGTCGGCGGTAGATGTATTATCAGATAAGCTAGCAGGCCGACTAGAGTTATTAGATGTACTTTCGCTTTCTTCAGACCAACGCTCGATAAAATCGTCAAGTTCGGGACGAAGCCAGTCGAGAATGTCAAATTCAGGGCGTTGAACATCGTTTGCGGGAAAATTCACCGAAGGGTGACGAGTGGTTTGCAGTGATTGACGCGGGGTTTTCGTCGGTTCGCTCCAAAACGACTCGGGAAGTTTTCGCTTTCTGAGTGGTGGCTGTGACGAAGTGAAAAGCTCTGAAAGGTTGTTCTTTTCCTTGTTTAACCCTTGATTCCTTAAAATTTCCAAAGTCTTGTCTTTTCCTTGCTCGCGCCTATTCTGAATAACGCTGTGTGCGTTGTTTCTTTTCGCTTGGACGCTTTCGGCGCGCTTTTCCGTTTTCGAGGAGGATTTCGTTGTGCGTGCGGTATCGCTTTCCTTTTCGTCTGGGTTAAAGACGTGCTCAAATAACTGTTCTTTGCTAAGCCAAGAACTTTCGTTTGGCATTGTGTAAGACACGCCGCGTCCTTTAAGCTGCCTTTGCAGATATTTTCTGTGGTTCACTTTCCTCTTCGGTTTCACGGGTTTCTCCAGGGCAAATTTTAGATTGCTGGTCGCCGTGCTGACAAAATTAAGCAAGGAACTTGGCGTCGAGGTTTCTTCAAGTAAACTACTCATCTTGGCTTCGTCTTGTTTTCACTCGCAGCAGCGGAAACGAAACACAACGGTTCGCAAAATTGAACTCTTAAATTATTTGTGTTTAGTGATCAAACAAACATTAGTGTTTTGCTCATTTGCTCGTAACTCGCCGAGGTCAGTTAGCTCAGTGCCGGGTGTGTAGCGCTCTTTATGTAACACCTCGGAGCATGAAAGAACGACATTCTCTTGTTAAATCGAGAACTGCGGCATCGTCGGCCGAAACCAAAGCTTGAATTGGAGTTAATAGGCCAGACAGCTGTTTCGTACGTGCGAAAGTGGCTTTTAACGAAGCGCGCGTACTTTTTTTCCGTGATGTGGGAGGAGAGAGAAAAACGTGTCTATTATTCGATTCTTTTTTACTATAAGATATGGGGAATTATCGGCACGCCATTGGTCGGTTGCTTGTCAATTGTTTTTAAACACGAATGAAGCCTTAAACATCTCATTTATCTGTCAAAACAACTGGCTCTGGATTGAAATTGCCTCAATAGCTAATAACACGAGAGACATTATCATAAATTAGCATTTTTCAAATCAATGCATTTATTTTCACCAACAGTGAGAGGACTGTTGAAAACTAAGAGCAGGTTTCGACAGGGCTAACTATCATATTTCTGTCTTCGTTCTGCCTTGACGAAAAATCCACTTTATAGTTGTCTGTACCTTGCAGGAATTAAAAAAAACCCATTTACCTGACGAAGCTTTAAAAACACCCTTACCATTCCTCAGAAACATTTATTAAACAAGACGAAAATTCCCCCACGGTACCTTCAGTATGTAGAGTAGTAATTTCTAACTACTGAAATATCATTTGTGCTTAATTTTCTTCAACTGCGGTTTAGTTGCGCATTTGACGAAACAAATGCCTACGAAATGAACAGGTAGTTAACAAAAGATCCCTTAATCCCTTTGTCCGTCGCCCGAATATCATTGGACATTGTGTTTACTTTCAGTTTTCATTCTAGTTGCAGTTATTAAATGGCCATTTGCAGTAAGAATCTCGCGTTGGCTGTCTCGGCCAAGTACTTAATATATTCCGCGGGCAGTCCTCGAAATAATTGAAAATTTATGAATATCATTTCGACATATTACCAAACCTTTGTACCAAACCTTTGCGTACGTTTTCTTAAACAAGAATAAAAATGCTAGGCTTCTGACTGTTTCATCTTCCCGATTTTTAAACAAGTAACTCAGCTATGAAAAATTTACTCTGACAGCGAACAACGTTTTACTGGCATTGCCGTCAAAGCTAAAATCGGTCTTTTACTTTCAGGGCAATATTTAATCGATAAGTGGCTGGTATTTATTATTTTTTTCCTAAAAGAAAAAATGCTAGGAAGGCAGTAAAAGCTCCTCATTTTTTATAAAATATATAATCATTTTGTCTGACACCTGAATATCAACCCAATGTATACTGCTTTTTGTTAATATACCAAACCAAATAATCAGTCCAACTAAATATATACATTAAATTCGCACGATGCTTATATTTGGCTTCCTGATATCAAGTATTTGAAATTGGTTTAGAGCTTTAGGGAATCATTTGGTAGAGCGTTCGAGCCGAAGGGGAAACAATATTTTTATTGTCATTGTAAAGTAAACATAAACATCTGTCGTAAAATGAGGGCTGGGCTGATTTAACAATAATTTTGAGTGGTTTAAAATTATTAAAGTCTCAACTTAATAATTCTGTTTTTTTCTTAAATTTTATGAAACAAATGCTGTAAAACTTACATAGTAAAATTGAAAAATGTCGTAAACAGCGACATTCAGAAGTAATTACGTTAGAGATGTGTTCGACTGGCATTGGTCAAGTTTCTTGCGTATCAAATCGCCTTGTTTTGAGTTCCAATTAAAGAGGACAGACCTTTTTACAAAAGCAATGCTTTGTCTTGGCTTCAAGTGTTACTCGCTCAGTTAAGTTGCTAAATTGAAAAGAAAGCAAGCCAATATTTCGATACTTGTAATTCGCTGAATTTGATTTAACATAACTTTTTTAAAAGCTGATATATTAAAATATGTTGACAGACGCAGAGCTTGATTTGAATTAAAGATAGAGAAATATGCATGAGTCCATTGCATGGTAATTCATCTTTTTTAGTTGGCGGTAGGTGTCAAGACGTCTGCTCAAATTAGGATTTTCTTTTGTTCGGGCTTATAAATGATTATTTTCTAATTATTTCTTATTTTCAATTCGGCACTTTCGTATCCAGTACGTCTTAACATAAAAACCGGATCATGTTAAATAACTTCAAAAACGACTCTAGTCAAACACCATTTGGCAAAAACTGTCATTGCCTTTAACCATGTGCAAAATTCTTACTCTTCAAAAACATTATTATTGTTTCAAGTCTTCGACTCTGTAGGAGGCGAGGAAAGCTCAGTTTGCCTTATCCGGCAAAATGGCTTCTCAATTCAACTTATACATAGCATGATTTAACAAAATTAGAATGACAAAAGGTTTGGTTTTCAGAATTATCTTCCCACTGACTCATAAGTATAGTACTGTCGCTGTCTTGATCTTAAAAAGGGACATGTTGCCCTTGGATACCGTTGTGAACTGTATTTTTCGACTGACTATAGATCTATAGATTTTCTAATGAAAGGTCTGAACTCAAAAGTATCAACAGTCTGTCGAATATGATCATCCGCGTAAGTGAAGGTTTGAAAGGAACTGTTGATAGCCCGAGTAGCAGGCGTCGGGGAGAAGGGAACTGGGGAGAGAGGGAAAGGACGCCTGCAATGAAGACCCCCTTTAATTTTGTTCATTTCTGCGGACGCTGGCGGCCACAAAATTCTGATTGGCTAATTCGCGCTCGGCGGTAAACATAGTAAATTTCTGCGTGAAGTCATCCATGCGTAAAAGCGCGTGCCAGTTTCTGATTGGTGAACGTATTGACAGTTAACGTATTTCGATAACAAGGCAATAGCCCAATTTCGATATATTAAAATTCAACTTGAAACAAAAAACATCACTGCGAGGCTTAGGGGAATGATAGTAAGGGTTTATATGGTTTATTCCCCTAAGCCTCGTAGTGATGTCTTTTGTTTCAAGTTGAATTTTAAAATATCGAAATTGGGCTATTGGTGGGCGTAATGCGAATAGCCCGGTTCTTATAGCAGGCGTTCCTTCCCCTTCCCCCCCCCCCCCTCCCCCCCCTCCCCCCCCCCCCCCCCCCCCCCCCCCTCCCTGTTAACATTGACTGGCGTTTTGACAAGCTGAGAGCACATTTAGTTCGTAAGGTGGCTATGGCACCATGTATATATATATTTGTGAAATTCATTAATAATTCATAAGGGTACTAACAAATAGAAATGAGCCATTCCAATCACATGATTACCCTGTATAGGCCGATACAATCTTGATACAACTCAGGAGTGGTTGTATCCAATTTACATGTGAATGTGAATTTCTCAAGTTGTTTACTACATTCGCGTCCGTGTTGTATCGGCACTATACATTTACTCGCCTTCGCCTCGTGATTGTATAGGCCGATACAACACTCCCACTCATGTAGTAAACATTACATATACGCCTTTAACCCGGAAAACGGGTATGTCACAGTTAACTTCCTTTCTTCTCCCTACGTCTCGCCCTTCTCCTCTCATACTCTCTGACTCTCTTCGCGTTGACTTCACCAGTCAATCTTCTCCATGCGACCCTGTTGTTTACGATTAACTAACTGCCATACATCAAGGACATGGTCACACTTAAAGGGAACCTCCACTTTTATAACAAATTGACGTTAAATTGTTGGAACTAACGCTTAAATTTCAATTATGTTAATAACAAGTGGAAATATAATTTTAGTGTACACAAAAGTTGGATATGAATATCACCTATTTTCGCTTTTAAATTTCCCGCGCGCCGCCATTTTGAATATTTATGACGTAACTTGGTTGCCCTATTGTTCCAAAGAAAAGAACGTCGATTCTTAACAATAGCGGCAACCAAGTTACGTCATAAATATTCAAAATGGCGGCGCGCGGGAAATTTAAAAGCGAAAATAGGTGATATTCATATCCAATTTTTGTGTACACTAAAATTATATTTCCACTTATTATTAACATAATTGAAATTTAAACGTCAGTTCCAACAATTTAACATCGATTTGTTATAATAGTGGAGGTTCCCTTTAAAAGCGCTTTTGCAAGTATTCTTGAATCGAAGCCTTGGTCGACCTGCTGGGCGAGAACCATGAGCCAACTCACTCAGCAATCTTGATGGAGACTGTGAGATCGTGCGAGTCGAACACCCTTTTTCGCAGTCCACCAAATGCACAGGATGTCGCTTTAATACGAGATGCAAGTTCCTCCTTCATAGAGCAGTCACTGGTGACGTAGCTGCCGTAACTTTAAAAAGTCAAATGACGTACATTGTAGTGAAAACCCAAAACTAATATATGGTCCAGTTTTGTTTCAAATTATTCTACTAGTGCTCTAAGAGTACAAATAAGTGTCTTGGGCTGCAGATGGACAGGATGGAAATGGATTACAACTTGGAAATTGGGCCAATTTTTTTCAAGTTCATTCAGTGCCTCAGAAAACCCGCTTAAAACTCTGAGTGATAATGGTTTATTCTCTCTTCGAAAATTCACTTGATATCTTTTCCTCTTAGTACACGTGTTTTAGAGCAGTTTTCAATTGAGTGTCGAAAGTAATTACACAATTGCTTTGGTTTTGCATTGCTACGCTTTGTGATTGGCTGAAAAATCTCGCGCCACTTTCTCGACCAATCAGAAGTAAAACCAAAACCAATCGTGACTTACTCGCACGCGTTTTCCCGCGCTTGGCGCCGACGACATGTAATTGCTTCGAGCTCTGATTGGTTCATTGGATTGTTTACGACTGCTGTGATTGGTCAGAGTAATTACTTTGGTTTTGGTTTTAAGCCCCGGCTACACGTTCTAACATTGTTATATAACATTTTTTGGTTCAACAATGTTAGAACGTGTAGCCAGCATGTTAGATGTCGTTTGTCTAACATTTCTTGTTGGAAGAAGTGTTTGATAAAATCAAAACATTCTTCTAACAAAAAATGTTAGACAAACGTCATCTAACATGCCGGCTACACGTTCTAACATTGTTGAACCAAAAAATGTTATATAACAATGTTAGAACGTGTAGCCCGGGCTTTACCACACTCAATTGAAAACTTCTCTCTAAGCATTTCGTGTATGACAGAAATTTGCGGCAGTGTTGACCTAAAAACTGAACGTCAAAATCCGCATGATACTGAGCTCCTTTGAGGCCCTGTAAAGACGCCGACGGCGACTGAATCAGTTCGGCACGGCTGATCTAAATCAGTAGAACATTCTTTTTGGCATAATTACGGGCATGATAACTGCAACCGAGCATATAATTTAGAGCATAATAGTCCGTTTTAGAGTGACACCGACGAAAGAGCATAATACTTAATTTTAGGAGTAAAACGTGACCAGCCCAAGTTCACATGTAGCTTCTAGTCGCCGCGGTAGAAGGTCAGCACACTCGAGGCGACCAGTCTTGGTGAACAGTCTCGGCGACCAAGTCGAATCAAACTATGTCTGCAACAACTTCCCTCGTGTGTCCTGCTCATGGTACTAGTCCCTGTGACCAAATAAAAGAAAATTGAAATTGGGAAAAACTAGATCGGTCTCTTCGAGTAAAAATCAATAATAACGGTAAAACCAAAACGACAAACCAGTGAAGAGTACCGGATCTATCGTAGACCTGGATCAGTAAAAATCTTGAAATAGTAAAGTTAGAAACGGCAAACTGATCCTTACGGCAAGAAGAAAAGATAACAGAAGTGAAATAAAAAAATAAACAGTTGAAGGTGAATATATATATATATATATATATATATATATATATATATAGTGACATTTAGCTTATTTCTTACCAATCTTTTTTTGTTATTCTGTTGTATGTCATATTTCAAATGATTTATAAACGGTCATTTTATTTCTGTGTTCATTTTTGTTTTTTAGCCCCCGTAGAAGGTTTGTTTTGCAAACCGAAATATCGGGCAAATATATTCAACTGTTTATTTTTTATTTCTGATCACTTCTGTCTCTATCTTTTCTTTTTGCCGTAAGGATCAGTTTGCCGTTTTTACCTTTACTTCCTCGAGTAAACAACGACAGGCGACCAGTCACCTCGCGTGTGATGAAAGCGAACGCGTCTTAGAGAGTGTCAAGAGTAATTTCGTGATTGCCTTGGTCTTGCATTGCTACGCTTTGTGATTGGCTAAAAAATTTCGCGCCACTTTCTCAACCAATCAGAGAAGTAAAACCAAAACTATCCGTGACTCGCTTGCACGCTTTTTCCCGCGCTTGGCGCCGGCTACATATATTTGCTTCCAGTCTAATTTTGATTGGTTCATTGAAATGACTTCGTCTGTTGTGATTGGCCAGAGTGATTACTAACTGAAAACTGCTATATGTCTCCCAGTCAATAGTAAAAGTAAAGCCGCCAACACACGTCTGAATCCCTTGGTTTTCAAGAGAAACTGATTTTCTCTTGACTTATGCGGTATTAGGAATTGGAAGGGATTTTGAGAAAGGCTACACAAAAATTAAAGTTGAAAGAAAATTGACTATTTCGAAAATGTTGGAACGAATTATCCGTCAATAATTGTTTAATCAGCTTTCTCTATTTATGTACTCAGTCAAACTTTAAGTTTGCAAAAGACCGCTCTCGCAAGCTTTAAATCGACCAAAACAAACACGTAACAACAAAGTTCAACATCGCATTCATATTTTTAAGCGTTTTTATTTTTATTTTAATCTGTTTAAAAAGCCCTAAATAACACATTTAGAATGGTTAAATTTTCAAACATTTAAAAGCACAGTCTACCGCAAAAACAGAAGTTGGTAAACCTGTGCTTACACAGGTGGTGCGCGTGCGGCTCTTCTGCCGAACATTTTCGCGTCGCCAGCAGCCGTTGAAAATCTCGCGTGTAACCAGCCACGCACGTGTGATTGGCAGTTGAAACTCGAAGAGAAAAAACGCGAGAATTTCAACGAGTTTAATTCCTCGCAACAAAGCATAGACGTGTGATTTTTGCCACGCTTGGCGATGCGACAGTTTAAAAAAAATAACGACTCCTGTGCAAACAAAAACTCGCCGCAGTTGAACGTTTATAGATAGATAACCTTTATTTTAAAACGATAATTATTAAAGCTAAAAAAAAAGCTTGTGGGGTCGTTTGTACCTAAAAAGCTAATATCTATAAACATTTAGAACGAGAATGTCTACAATTACAAATAAAATAAAAGCGTCCCCAACGGATATTTATACTAAGATAGTCAATCTTGGTGGGAGGGGGGGGGGGGGAGGAGGGGGGGGGGAGGAGGGGGGAAAGGAGGGGCTCACTTGCGATAGGAATAGTACCTCTTCAGGAGGGGGAGGGGTGGGGCCTTCGTGCGACAGAAATATTATAAGTTCATGATCCCGTTCTTGGTAGGTACAGTGGAACCTCTATACAACGAAGTCATCGGTATAACGAACGATATTCTCCAGCCCGGCAAAATTACAAGTAAAATGTATGGAACAGAACCACGATATAACGAAGTCCTCGGAATAAAGAACGATATTCTTCAGCCCGACAAAATTACAAGTAAAATGTATAGAACAGAACCTCGATATAACAAAATCCTCGTTATAACGAACACAATCCGACAGCCCAAACGTAAAATTTACCTCGATATATAATAACGAATAAATGCCAACGCGCGACAAAAGATGACTGCGGAACAGACCAACAGTGTGTACTATAGAGCAAAGGTATCAGGGAGTAACCTGTACAGTTTTCCAGTGTCGTAGTTATATGTACAGTGTACTGTGGCTTCATACAGGCATTAAAGTGCAAATGCTATTTGTTCAGATCTGGGAATAAGTAACACCGTTACAAAACAATTATTAACTATACCTCGATATAAAGGACATTTTTTTTTTTTTCCCGCAAATTCGTTATAACGAGGTTTTCGATATAACTGTACATATCACCACTGTACACATCACGTTTCACACTTAATCGTCACAAAAGTCGCATTGAAATATCACCCGTGTAAACTGTCCTTTACTCTTTAATGAAGGGGTTTATTTATAAAGAAACGGTGATGCTGCGTCGGCAGGTGAGTGAAACATGAAAATTTGGTTTTGTCAAAATTGGACACCGTTAAAAGATTGTTGCATCCTGCGCGCGCACATTTAAAAGTACCAGGCTGAGCGTCAGATCTCAGTGCGCTGCTAACTAGAAAGAAAGAAAGAAAGACAGAAACAAAGCCGCCAAACACTGGCATATGGTTAAGCCTTACTGTAACGCCGGTTTTCACTTGCGACGGAAGGACGAAAGGACAGCGATAATGCGTTTTTTTTTGTGTGAAATAATATTAATCTTAACAATAAGCGCTTTCAATGAAAACAGCATCCGATGTCGGCGAACAAATTTCGTGTATTTCGCCGGCCTATTTTCTTCTGGAGCAAAATAAAGCTTTGCTACACCCTCTGTAATCGAATAATTCTAATATCTCGTATGTTTTTAGGCCGCTCGCCACATAATATTGTCCACCTCTAGCGACGTCTCTTGTCAGCTCTCTTGTTCGCTATGATTACCGCAGCAGTTTGTAGAACTATTTACGCCACAGTGTAATATGACACTGGTTTTGGCAGCGCACAAATTGGAGCCACTTTTTAGCGCCAACAACCTAACTTTGAGACCATAAAAAAAGCGTTTCGCATCGTCTCTAAGACTTTCAACCTTTTATTCCAAGGTCTAAAGAGGTGAACTTTCGATATATCAAAAAAAAAATTACATTTCATAGACACTTTAAGTTTCGCTTAGCGCCCACGAACTTTCGCTAAGGATAAACGAAATGTAGTTTAGCGCAGGCGAATTGTCGTTTACCCGAAACGAATTTTCGTTTGCATGAGGCGAATTTTCGCCTAGCCGAAACGAAAGTTCGCGGCGATATTTCGTTTAGTACCGCGAAATTTCGTCTCACTCTTTCGCCTAGCTCGCGAAATTTCGCCGAAACTTGAATAGATGTCCGAAATATCGCGGATATTTCGTCTGAAACGAAATTTCGCAATGTTTTCGCCGAAATTCGGCGAATTTCGTTGCATGATTTTTTCACAATACTGTATAAGAACTGAAACGAACATGACGCAAGTGTCAGCCCAAACGAACTTACACGCTTGCTCATATGTTTCCGTCGAACTTGTTAATTTGCAAGCACTATAATAAACGTTTTTAATCCTTGTACCACAAGCGAAAACCAGGCCTCATTCGCATAAATCATGGTTTTTCAAATAGTTAATTTCTTTTATATTATACAAAATGCATTTATACTGGTTTCAAAATGAACACCTTTAAAATATACAATAATTTGAATTTGACGGATATACAATGTCTAGGAGAGAAGATATAAGATCGCGAACTGGACAACGAGGCAATTTTTTCCCCGCAATTCGCACCGCAACGCTGAAGACAGCCGTTGTGAGACAAGTTGCGGATGAAATTTGTGCGTGTAACACTCTCTCTTCGCAGCTTGTCTTGCAACCAAAAATTGCAGAAAAAGTTAAACAATCTTCTACTTCCTCTCGTCTCGCACACTTCAATCTCATCCAAGTTGTTCTCTGTATTTTCTTTTTCTATTTCTTTCTTGGGCTCCTGCTCTAATTTGAACAACATTAAAAGCGCTATCGCTTTCCTTGCTAAGTGTTGCGATCGTCTATCAGACCGAGCAACTTGTCTCGCAGTTCTCTCGTCATACGTTGCGAGTTGCTGGGGAAAATTTCTTTGTGAAACAGCGCCGTAACAGGCAACTTTGCCCGTCTTCCATACAAAAGTCTGTAAAAATTCGCGACTTATAGCTTTGCTGCCAAACATCGCGTAACCCTCAAATTTGGAGATTATACTCGTTTTCAGGTGTTTTACAGCTATATAAGAGGCTTCGACAGAGAACCACGAAAACAACTCAAGTCCTTGCATTACCGTGGTAAAGGTGAATTGACCATTACTTAACCCTCAATTCATTCATTTTATTTTATTTTCATTTTAGCTTGGAGGAAATGTTGTGGTTCCTTCACATTTCTTTGCCACTCAACAAAACTAACATTATCCGTTATCTTTCAGTTTTTTTGCTTCATACAAAATTTATTACATTTAGTACAACTGTTCTCCAATGAAAAGAGACTGTGCAGTATTTGTAAAACATAGTATTACGTTAAAACATTTTATGCAAGATGACAGCTACCAAATATGTACAAGGTACATAAATCTCCTTTCAGCACATAAATGGACTCCAAGTTTCACTGCATTTTCCTTCCTCAATATCCTTTTCTTCCCCTGAAACGCGTACGAAAATCCAGCTGCCAAAAAAAATAGTGAAAAGGTTAACCGTATCATTATTATCTTTTTAATTATTATAAACATTTGGGACCTTTATTACAAATCACACTTTTCACATGTTCAAAATAATGCCCCATTATGTGATAATTAAATGAATAAAGTTTATGCCCCTACTGAAAATTTCAGCTAAGTTTACGCCAACTGGACTGGAATTTTCAGCCTGACCAAATGAAGCGAAAAATCTAGAAAAAATAATCTTGTTTAAGCTCTCCGTGTCTGGCAGAAAAGTCAACTTAGATTCATGAAATCATTTTGAATATTATAATTGTGAAGATTTTGATCCATCTTTTCCCCTTCTTGAGTGTTACTATGCCCACAGAACTCTGACTGACAAATCATAGCTTCCAAACAGTAAGCATTCTCTGTCAAAGGACACTACAGTACATGACAAGGAACGTGAAGTACTACAAACTCCTGGTAAGAACTGCATAATTGCCATTGTTGAGTTTTTTTATGTTCTCGCTTACAATGAGTATATATTAAAATTTTTGTGCAATTAGATGTTGGGTAAGCCTTCTGTTCAAGTTAGCAAATAGCTAATTATTGTAACTTGTGGGGGGGGGGGGGGGGGGGAACAGGGGGTGGGAGCCCCGGAGAACAGGGGGCAGGAGGGGTATGGGAGACAGGAGAAGAAAGGGTGGGAAGCAGGATCTCTACAAGGGCAGGAAGCGGGAGAGAAATTCCAAAAGGCAAGCATTTGTTATTTATTACTGCTTATCATCCAGTCAAAAACATGAATCCAATAACGTTTTATGACTTCCATTTAACATACTCCAAGGCTAAAAACAAAATTTTATATGCGACAAAACATAAATTCGTACTCGGGCTAAAAAAAAGATTAGTTCCGGTGAAATTGGAAACCTTTTCAAGTCGGTTACATCACAGGTCATGAATGAGATGATATGACACATGTACATGATGTGTGTCAGTGTCTCGCAAGCTGTCGAAATTCTCTGCAAGAACCAACAAAGCGGGAGTCGGGAGACAACAGGACCCAAAGGTACTGGAGGCGGGAAGCGGGAGGCAGGAGAATGGGGTATGGGAAGTGGGAGGCTTTAATCCCCCTGTCCCTCCCTAACATTGTCAAGGCATTATCACGACAAACAAGGCTCATTAAATTCCATCCCTAAAATTATTGAAAGCAATCCTGAGGTGGTTTGTGTTATAAGTTTATGAATAAACATCCTCAGTCCTTACCAATGATCTTTTGCACTCAAAAAAAGCATACTGGACTTTTCTACAATCTTGATCAACACCTTCTGCATTGGCATCCAAACAATTTCTGGGTTTCAACCCGTGCTGAGTTAAAAGAAAACTTTATTTAAGTGTCAATGTATTTAGCATGAAACTACTAATAAAATTGAGGATGCTGTCCTAATGTCCCCTATGTGGTCATTCGAGCCACATGAAGATCTACAGGGGTGTAGCCAGGGGGGTCCTGGAGTGCCTGTGACCCCCTCTTTGTAAGATAAATTTAGTAAAACACAGCGTTGATGTCAACATGACAACCTGGTAAGTACCCTGGGTGAGACACAGTGTGACCCCCCCCCCCTCTAACTTCTAACTTTGAAAAATCCTAGCAATGCATTTGCAGATATCATAGCAATTAGTCAATCTCCATTGTTTTAGTGACAATGGAATTTAGAATACATGTCCCCATCTTATGCTACAATGCACGGCGTGTTCTGGAATCAAAGAAACCTTTAGCACAGGAGAGGTACAGTGCATGAAGTGGTGTCACTTCAATGTCATATTATGTGGCAAACCCTGCCATATCTTGAAATTTTCCCATACCAAATTGATTCAGCCACTGTACGGATGTCATACCACTGCTGTACTTCTTGGTTTAGCACAAGTAAGGTACAGTTAATCTTCTATTTCCTTAATTGCTTGCTACATGTGGAATAGGGAACATATGCATGCAGGCTAGATATGGCATCTGAATCGGACCTTACTTCACAGTTTACATTTGTGAATGATGAGGTCATGATGCCATCTAATAGCTTGGATGAAGAATTTGCTTTCTTCATATTTATGCTGTACTGTGGGTAACATGTAGCGTTTGCCCAACTTTTTTCACAAAATGCCAATGCTGATTGTCGGGTAGATAATGTTGGAGTCCCGGAATCCGGGGGTGGGGGGGGGGGGGGGGGTACTCTCATAAAAGTGACAATGGTGATCATTGTACCTCTTGGTGAGGGGAAGGGGGAATTAGTGTAAGTCACACCCACAAAACAGGTTTCTCGTACCTTTTAGGAGTTCCTTTCGAAATTTCCGGCAATCACCATCGTCAATTTTATATGGGAATCCCCTCCCGGGCCCCCCTGGTCCCGGAATATTTTAGACTGATCAGTCTTGTTTGGTTTTTATTTTGCCAAAACCTACCATTTTCACGCAGTCACTTGCTAAAATGCATTCTTTCAGCTCTTTTCTCAGCCCTCTACAAGGCTCGCCGCTCGTTTGATTTTCGATATTTTCCTCATCGACTAATGCCATTTCTAAAACGAACACACGCAACCTTCCGCCATGTTAATCCGCCATTTTGGTTTATTCGTATAGCCTCTGACCAAATGTCTGCAGGCACATGTAAACTGGAAAAAATTCCTAGCTACTGAGAACTGAGGTACTGAAGCGCAGCTTTCCGCGAAAAAGGTGTAGCGATCTGCCCTTTGTTTACCCTTATATTTCCATTTGCACATCACAAATGTGGCTCCAAACGCTGGTCAGGTAAAACAAGCAGCTGTTTCCATCGCTTGGTATCGTATTCCATCCTTTGTCGACTTTTTTCATGGCTGATTTGCGTGGGTTGAGTTGCTCTGTCTGCTACAACAATTTCAAATCTGACGAAGTTCAGTTCATTCCCAGAAATCTCATTTGTGGCCACACATACTGTACAGGTAAATACTTTCAAAATTGTTATTTCTATCTTTTACGGGTTTCTTTTCGGTTCGAACCTTTAATATTCGGGACAGATTCGCCATTTTTGCATATAAAATTAGGACAATTTAATTTATATATCGATCGCTAGGTGACTGTCGTGTGTTGAAACTTGATACGGTTATACGACATTTTAGTTTGTTTGGATCGTTTCTCTTGTTCAAAGAAAGCTTAGCCTTTTTTATGAAAGTAATTTGGCAAGTTGTTTTAATGATTTAGGAAGTTTGCTTTTTTCTTGAAAATTGACTAAAATTATAAGTTATGGAGAAATGAAAAACAATCTTCCACGGCGTTTTGCATCGGGTTCATTATTTATATTATGTCCTTGGGTTGATCTTGGGGGATGCATAGGGCCCCCACCAGATCTGCAGACAGGGTGAGAGTGGATTTCTGGAGGAAAACCCTTGGTTGCATGTTCTTCTATCTTCAGCAGCTGAAATGGGAACCATTTTTATGAAAACCTTTTTCATGTCAACATCCCTCATTTGAAATCTGAGCTACAAAGCATGCAAATTATCACGTTTACCACATACTTGTCTGTAAAATTTGTGGCCGGGACTTAAACAGGTTTTACAGTCAAAGGTTTGTTAAAATTAAAAACATGATTACAAGCTTTGTACACCAGCCACATCTCTCAAATGTGGACGGCAAAATCTGAAACCTGGCATCTCATCAGGTTCTGATTTTTCCTGTTTGCCCCAATTTCAAAATGGCAGATTTGTAAAAGTAATTGGACCAAGTGAAGTATAGTAATTTATTCAGGGAGTAATCAGGCGAGTAATTTCAAATTGGCCGAGTGTGTAGCACATAGTTAATAGAATAAACTGGTTATGAAACTCAGTCAGTCCTTTGTTATATGTTTTTGTTCTCCATTTCTTTTGTTCGTTTGCCTTGACCCTGCACAAAACACAAAAGGTATTGAAATGCATATGAGCAACTGACCAGTAGAAACATTTGGGATCACACGTTAAACAAAACAATGTGCAGGGTCACGGTTCGTTCAACATAAAACAAAGCAGCTTTGTACACTCTTTTTGAAATTTATTGAGCTTCATAACCAGTTCTATTAACTATGGTAGCACGAGGACAATTTGAAATTACTAATTAATCGCATCAATAACAAAATTCGAGATTAAATTGCAGAGTCTATGTGGACTTTTTTGTACTCAAAACGTCGAGGATATTTTCTATCAGTTTGAAAGTAGGAGGGAAACAGTAAAAAAAGAACCCATTTAAGTGCACCTGTTTGATGCACACGCAACATAGGTGTCTAATTACAGCTATCGAATTACAAAAAGTTGTAATTGGAAAGCTGTAATTGGACACCCCATGACCTCCCACCAATTAAGTAAGAAATAGGCGCGTGGATGACTAATCACAATCTAGAATTTTGTTATAGATACGATTATAAGTCGAATAAGTCTATAGATTCTTGACATTTAATTGCACACAGGTTACAAAAGTGCAAAAAAATTGTTGTGTAAGGAAATATTTCTTTGGAAAACATTACGGAATTGCACCCATTCAAGCATTGTTCCTTAATTAATAGGGCGGGAACAATGGTCATACATGTAGCATTGATGTACACTCTTGACCTTAATGATTGACAGCTGTACATCTTTTTACACCTTGTTACGCATGCTCTGTACGTTTTTTAAAGCTACATGTAATTCGCATGCTCAATCGACATGTTTCAAAGAGTGCAATTTTGTAATGATCTTAATCAGGATTCTTGAATCCAAAATGAGATTTTACATTTCTTTACTAAAATCTAATAACGGATCATAATCCAATATATCCATGTACTGACAGCGGATTTGTTGGATCGAATCTGAATCTGGATTCTTAGGATTCGTGATCCCAGTATTTATTTGGCAAAGGATTCGAAAATAGTGCTTGCAATCAACAGCAGATGCATATGGATCCAATTGTACACAGTGGTTGCCATGATAAAAACATCTGTTTTCAGATTCAGTAGTATCTCTTTAGTCTTGAGAAGTCTACCTCATTTTTATTTCAAATCCTGATTCAGATTTTCTCAAAGAAAAAGCATCAAAAGTGTGTGAAGGGATTTCCCCAATAATGGGAGCCACAGGGGGGGGGGGGGGACCCATATAAATTTGAAAGGGGTTGTTGTAAATTATGAAAGGAACCCTTAAAAGGTACCAGAAACATGTTTTGTGGGTGTGGCTCACAGTAAGTTTTACCCCTAAAAGCCGTTTACACAGGCGATTTTTTGTGCAATTTTTGTCGCACTTGTCGATGCAATTTTTGTCGCGCGCAAGTTGCATCTTCAAATCGCATGTGTAAGCAGGCGTGTGATTTGGGCGTGATTTGTTGTGCGATGTCGCAGAGGTTTTGAACATGTTCAAAACCTGATGCAATGGCAGCGATTTTTGGGAAATCACAGCAAATCAAATCAAATGTCGCACCTGAATCGCACAGGAAATCTCTGCTAGTTTTCACTTGCAACAAAAGTTGTATTGGAGAGCGCAACAAAAATTGCATGTGTAAACAGGCCTTAAGAGGTACCAGTTCTTCTCAAAAGTTGTTCTTGTCAGCATGCCCATGTTCACCCAATCTGCTTTGCGCGCTTGTGTTTTTGTTTTGAAATGGTTCAATTGTTCAATGTAGCGTTATGATTGGCTGGCATGTCGTTTTCTCGATTTTCCGTCTGTGCAAAAATCAGCCCGGGCGCACAAAGCAGATTGGGTGAACATGGGCCTTTAATACCCTTTATCAGAATAACTGACAGTGGTCATTTTTTATTTAACCCTTTAAGCCCTCATATCAAAATTTAAATTCTCATTTCTTGTCCCTATACATTTCTTACAGAAGTAGTGGGGAGAAATTATTTGGTTATCAAGAGAATTCATCTTGTGTAATCATGTCCTTAATTCTCATGACCTTTTTGATTGATAACGCATTGATATTACAAGGAGAAATTTGATGCTGATCACTCTTAGGGCTTAACTTAACCCATTCGCTCCTACACCGGCCAAAACCGGCCGTACAATACTCCACTGCTTTAAAAAATTGCAACTTTCTCAATCGCGCGAACATTGCCCTAACTAGCAGTTCTGAGCATTGACTAGAAAGTCCCTCAAATTGAGATACCCAATAAACACAAAAGTCAGCGATTTTTGCAGAATATCAGCATTTGAATTTGGACAATAACAAAAATGACCGTTTTTAACGTCATAGAAAAACAACAAAAATCACGTTTTTGCCTTTAGTTTTTTTTATTCAAATCATCATGGCAAACCCAAAAGTCAACATTCACAGCAAAATTCAGTCCTAGTCCTAGCTTAGCAGTGAATTTTTTTGCTCTTATTCGTTGCTCGGGCCGAGCTCTAGCCTCTCGTTCTAATGCATACTGACCTTGCCTCGATTTTCAATATCACCACCGCACTGCATGCTGGGGAAAAGCCAAAAATTTTGACAGCGTTCGATTCTTTCCGCACACATTTCATATTTATACTAAGTCCACAGCCACTCCGACCCACCGCCGAAATTTCGCGCTTGTTGTATTCTCCTGTGGTCGCAACTTCCAAAATATGCCGCGGTAGGTCGAGAAATTCATCCAGAGTTGAGTCCCAAAGCCACTTCGTTTCCAGGCGGCCATTTTTCCAGTTCAACGAGCAACGAGCCAAATTCGTAAACGAAGTACAACACCTAACTCGCTTCATTGAGAAGTGGACTCTGAACTACCTCCAAGCTTAATGATGCTCATCAGGCAGCTACTAAAGATGAAAAATGGCTGTGAACTTACCAAAAATCGTAGATAATTCATATTGGACCCTTTATTGCAAATCAACCAAGCAAAATGAGATCGTCACAATGACGTTTCCAGTAAACTCGAGCCTTCAGTGTTTTAGAACAGCAGCACTTTCAATGGTAACTTTAAATATGGAGTCACGAAATCCTATGGGGCGTGTGAATGCAGAAAATCGCTCAAAAACGTAAAAATTCTCAGGAGTGAATGGGTTAAAGGGGGTTAAATACCCTTAGTGGTACCAAGCAACAAATTTTAACGGCTAAAAGATATGATGATCCCCCCGTCACTTTTAAATGGGAATCCCCCCCCCCTCCGAATTCTAATCCAAATCTGTACATGCTGATCAATATACAACATATTGGTGCTGAGACAGATTCATTGAGATTTCAATTTCATTTTTCTTTAAGGATGTTTGAACAAGCTAGCATTCCAAGCCCGCAATCCTGGCACAATCTGCTGTCCCACATGCAAAACAGAAACAATTCTGTTTCCTAGGACTTTTGAGAGTGTCAGAAACTTGCCAAAAAACTTTGGAGTGCTTGAAATTCTTGAGAGTAAAGAAGAAGTCCAAACAGAGGGCATTCGACAAGAGAAGGAAAAGAACAAATACCTTTGCCCAGAACATGATGAAGCTCTGAAGGTCTATTGTTATACAGATAACTGTCTTATATGCATCTACTGTCAGGTACGTTACATTCTTGTTACATGGGCCATTGCTATAATGTGGCAACATGCCCAGTTCATAAAATGCAAATGTTTTTTCTGGGTGACTTGGTGACATGCCCACTTTATGCATTATATCATCCAGTTCTTCCTCATTTCACACAACATATATTTATGTCACGCTAAGACATGTTTTTTAAGTTCATCATTTTCTAAACAAAGTTTGCTTTATTTGAACTAGTCTGCCATCCATTCAGTATAAAAACTGGAACCAAACGGCCAACTTGTGAAGCCGTAACCAGCTACTTGTTGATCTTGTGAAGATACAGTTAAGCTAAGCTTTACAGACACCCACCCCGCCCTTTTTTATGGACACCCCATCAACTTTTTAATCTCCAATATCATTTAATATAAATTCTCATATATTTCTTAAAGCAGTGGTGGGGTCTAGTTAATAGCAAGTTAGCTAATAGCAAGTGTTCTTTCTACCGATTAGGTGTATGGAAAACATGCAGGCCATAAGTGCGAGCTGGCCACTGACATTGCCACGACAACCCGTGAGGAGCTTCGCAGCTGGTCCAAGAGATTAGCTGACAATTATGACTTAATCAAAAAATCAAGAAAAAAAGTCATTGATACCAAGGACTCGATATTAAACACTCAGCAATATGTACGAAACAGAATCATGAAACACATGGGAGTGTTAAATGCTAGCATGAGGCGGCGAGAGGTCATATTAAAATGTGATGTCGATGACAGAACCAAGAGAAAGATGGAACTGTTGGATGCTCAAGAGAGGTACAAAAATTTTTGTGAAACAAAGAAAATGCTCTTGCAATAAAACTTAGTGAGGACCAGGGGTTGTGTAGTGTCGAGAGCACTCGCCTCCCACAAATGTGGCCCGATTTGATTCCTGAACTCAGCGTTTTACAGTGCTTGAGTTTGTAGTTGGTTCTCGTCCTTGCTCCGAAGGTTTTTCTCTGAGTATTCCAGTTTGTCCTCCATCCTCAAAAAACAAAATTCCCAAATTTCAATTTGATCTGGAATTTGAGGGCCACAGGTTTGTCAATTGCAAGACTGTTAAATGTCTGTGTCACCGTCATTAAACAAAGTCCATTGATATTATTATTGTCATTATTTTTTTAACTTTTAGTATAATCAGAGCCATAATTAGCCACATTTAACAAATTGAGTTGTGGTGTTTATTTCCAGGTAAGAATAGGCAGTGTTCTCACCAGGCCGCGGCCTTGCGGGATTCCCGCAAAAATAAAAATTGAGATGGCACACCAAAAGCTAAGAAGATGCGCCTGTTAGGGCGCAGGAGCAAGCTTCAAGTCAAACAGACTTTTGAATGTTTATGAGTAGTTTAATGGTCAATCGAACATCCCAGCATTTTGCTTGTTCAAATGAATAAAAACATTAATCAAAAAATTTAAAGCCTTCAATTTTACTGCCTTTACCCTCATTGGTCACACGTACGTGGTGAAGGTTTGTGTAAGCATCGCTATCAAATCGTAAACATCTTGTCCGCCATGTTGGATCAGGTACGTACTTCATGTAACAGATCTTTTTCCGTCAAGGACCCCGAGTGACTTTGTCCCTCTAATATTCTTACAGGGCCCCTATTTTTCAGCAGAGGGGGCCCTGTGACACCCCAAGGCAAAATCCTGGTGAGAATTCTGAATAGGGATTCTTGTTGAAGCTTTGAAATGTAGCCCTTTGCCCTTCTCAAATTCATTGATAATTCATGAAGAAAACAAAAGGAAATTAATGTTCAATGAGTGTTTGGAAATCAGATGAAACACTCCTCATTTTTGCATCCTTAATTTCTCCTTCTAAAATCATTTTGTTTGAGAAGTAATATCAAACATTCGACACAGTATTTCATCACAAGATCAAACACCTCGAAGTTCGTCAAAATACTCCGCTGCGTGTCATATTTTCAACTCTCTTCTCAGTGTTTGATCTTGTGATGAAACACTGTGTCTCATGTTTGATATATAACTTCAAGCCCTTTCTCCTCCCCGACACGGTCTCTACAGCTTTTTTATGCCACCCAACTGCAAAGGTTGTGATTTATGTATTTATTTTAAATTTAATATGTTTTCATATGTGCCATTTTATCTTGCCCCTTGAAGTACCATGACAGACGTTGTTAACAAGTGTGAAGAAGCATATGACTTGATCCAAAGGAGTCAAAACAATGAAAGCGCCTTGGTTGAAGAAAAGATCAACATACGAAGACTTGTCGATGAGATATCAGCTCTGTTAGCAAAATGCGAGCTGGAGCCGGCAGAAACAGACAACCTGACTTATTATTTTGAGTATGATATTGCATACACTCTTGAAAATACCATTGGTGAAATACGGTTGCTAAAGCCAGGCCAGAAAGGTTAGTTAAAGCATTTATTCCTCTTTGTAGTAATTTTGCCTTCTTTACTATTATTATTATAAAGAAGTCTGTTGATAGCTGTGTTTACATGTAGTCAAGGCATGCCCTTAAAGTGTATATGGCAATTTTTTTCAATTTGCTTGATTGAACCTACATGATGTTTTGATAAGAAACTAAAAAAAAAATTTCGATATCAATTTTTCTTCCCCACGTTTTTGCAGTACCTAGAAACGTTAAATGTCACTTCCGGTGTGGTACAATACCACGCAAGAAAGGAGACTGGATAGTCGGGCTGTTACGTTTGGATGTCCATGTTGTATGTGTTCAACAATACATCTTAGAACATTCTTCCTCGAGGCACACCAAAACAACTCAGGAACCAAGAAACCGTTAAAACTGGTGATCCTTTATTGATGTCACAACCCAACTATCCCCAGTCTTCCTTCTTGTGCCGGATTGTACCCCACCGGAAATGAAATTTCACGTTTTGGATGGATATTGAAAAAGAAAATCCGCTTTCTGATTTGTGTACAGATTCAATCAAGCAAATAAAAAAATCTGTCATGTACACTAAGTTTGAACACTTATAATCTAAAATCTAAGCAGCCTAAGTTCGGTATTTTTCTGTCAAATATGACATAATCCCATAGACCACAGTAACAATACTGTAAAAAGTCTGCCAGAAAAGTCTAAAGTGCACAAACTGCCCTAACCACACCCCACAATGGCCTTCAGCTTCTCAATCTCCATATCTGCATCAAACATCCTGTTTAATATATATGTTGTGGTTCAAATTTTTCCTTGGTTTGAAAATTTTCAAACCAGTTCAATTTTATTTTGCCTTTGTTTCAGATTCATAACCATATTCTGAGACAAAAAATAACAAAAATCAAACTGGTTTAAAAATTTTTAAACCAAAGAAAATTTGAACCACAACATATACAAGAACAGTTATGGAATGGAATTTCCGGTTAGAATTTTCCAACAAGTGGTACTGGACTTTCCTTACTGAAGGAAACGGAACAGGAATGACCAGTACCATTTGTATTTTACTGAATGCCGAGAGGCACTGGTAGTGAAAAACAAAATGACAGCTGGAAAAATTAACAGGCAAATACTTTTATACATTGTAAGCTTGCCCTAAAACACGATTGTACGCTTTCAAGCCCTGCTACAATTCTCCAATTTTACCAGAACAATCATTTATTTATTTACTTATTCGCTCAAGTTCACGCTAGAATTCCAGCTCTGATTCTTTGCTACATACGACTACTTCAATTATGTGAATCGCTATCCCAATGACAAGCATGCAGCAAGCAGGATTTGTAAAAATTAAAGTAAAACAACTACTGGCAGTCAAAAATGTCCATCCACCTGTAATTTCGCAGTCATGCTGTAGGAAATCTGTCAATATAGCCAATGAAAAGTTGCAATTTTCACACGGACAAACTCGGAGTAAATTTACTTCTTCAAAGTGATCCGCCATCTTAGAGCTTCCTTATTTTGCGAAGAAGCCTGGTACTAGTGATGCGCACAAATGGAACAGAAAATTCCTGTCGTTCCGGACCGTGAAAGCGAGAAAAAGGAAATACCTTGAAATGTATTTAACTTTTCCCCAGAAAATTTCCGTTGGGATGAACCATTCCATTTGTTTTTCCACTGGAATAACCAGTTTTTCCATACAAATGGTATATGCTTGTGGTTTTCCCTCAATAGGGACCTCCTACCAGAAAATAACCCCCCTTTCTGTGAAGCTGCAAGTGAAATTGCAATGTACTCTTACCCAAGTAGTGTTTGTTACATATCAATATTGACTACTGTACCACAAAACTAGATATTAGAGAGGCCCTGTTGAGGGAGGGGGTGGGGGAGTGGGGGTGGGGGGGGGGGGGGGGGGGGGGGGGGTTGTAACTAAAACTAAAAGTTGTCACTAAAACCAGAACATCATTCATCAACCTTCATGTCTTATTATGATTTTTGCAGAGGAACCTCTAGCGGGGCTCAACAAACATGAACTGTCGTTAAAAAAGGAAACCAAAGAAGCAAGTTCACAGACAGAAGACCTTCAAGACTTTCATCAGGGAAATGAGGAGCATCCATTGTTTGAGAGCTTATTACAAGGACTGCAAGAAATTGTTCAGACTGGGTTGACCCCAAACCATTCCTGGGAAAACAGTCCAGCTCTTGAGTTACATGTGCATGAAGGAGAAAGCTCTGACAACAGTGGCTCTGAGTCTTCTGTTGAGGAAATGGGTCAGTGTTAGGGCTGATTTAGTCTAAAATCATTTTACAACCCCTTCACCGCCAGAGTCAGTTATGGAGACATGTTGTGTAGTTCTAGCTTTTGAGTCTGTGGACAAAATCCTATGATGTGACCATTCAAATCAAACGTCTTCGGCAGTTTTTTTTTTTTGCATGGTACCTTTTGTTTTTCAATACTTTACAAAACTTTCTTGCATGTTACATGTACATGTTTACAACACAAATTATTCTGTGTGTATAGACCTAACAGCAGTTGAAATAGACTGCTAACAATTTCTTATAGTTATGAGGAATGTTCCTCATAATCAGATAAATCTGCTGATGAATATTTATAGAAACTTGCGATTTGTTTTATAAAAGATCATACCAAATGATAACGGCTGTTTGTTTTCGACAGAAAAGGGTGAAAACAAATTAAGAATTCCAGGAGATTTCAAAATGTTTGGTATAAATTTCTGTTCAAATGTTTCATCAATGCATTACATATTAAGCATCTTTGAGCTTCAAAGAAGATAACGCATGTCCAGGGAGTAAACTTACATAGGTTTATTCTTTGTCATAAACTAATTTTTCTGAGACAATTGATAATGTACCAGGTGTAATTCATTGTTGCATCACTTACAGGGTTCTCGATAACTTTTTAATCAACTGTTCCGTTTCTGTTTTTAAAACAGCCATAACAATGTGGCACATGGCCAAAAGGTCGCACTAAACTTTGTATTGAAACACTTAATTCACAGCTGTAACACTTACTAGTGACACCCCTCACAGGTGTGACGGGTTAGGGGTTCAACTGAGAACACTGACTAATAAAACTGTTTCCGATCGATGATTGATTATAATGGATAATTGCCTGAAATAATAAATTATAAAATAATAAATAATAATAATTAAAAAACTCTGTAAAACCTTACAAGTAAAAATCGTCTAGCGCTTTCCTTAATAATATTCTGAAGTTAATGAACTTTCTTAAACTTAAAGGTAGCGAATTAAAAATCGATGCACCTAAAAAAAACTACAGCGTGCGAAATCAAGTTTAATCTTGGGCAGTTTTACTATTTTTCTGTTGTTTTTAGTGTTTGGGTTGTGATTTAATCGTTCGAAGTAATTTATAAACGGAGAACAAACAGTTCCCTGAAGGCAGTCAAAGACAAGTGAGCACGCTCTCTTTTTTAAAAAGTTGTTGATTGATTTCGGAGAAATAATTTCAAGGCTTCTTTTCTCAATGCAGCGGATCATGCATTTACGGGACTCTGCCCATCCAAGACTGTTATGGCCAGTTAGCGGGACCCCGTTGATAACAGTACTGTGGTACTGAAGAGTTATCCTGCATAAATATTCGATGATGATGATGATGATGATGATGATGATGATGATGATGATTATTATTATTATATGAAACCGATGTCATGTCGTAAATGTGTTTTAAGTATGTTACAAGTGATAAAGCATGCTTCCTGTGTTTATTATTCCCTAGATGGCCTTTCAGAGCATTCAGATGTTGTTGAAAATGATCATACTGACGGCATTCATGAAGAAGATGATGACAATGAAGAAGAACTTATGGGAGCAGTAGGAGGGGTGTTGAGGATGCCTTCTCCACCAAGACAAGAATTACCAGAGCCAAGAAGCTGGGACGAAAAACAAACAAGTTTACTGGATGAGCTGCAGAAAGAAATAGACAGATTACGTCTCCTCAGCCCTGGGGGTCAGTCATCAGTCAAATTATGTATTATTTAAAACCTTTAAGCTTTGGCTCTCTGTTGCTCCCTGTTATTTTGGGGCACTCAACAAAGAATGTTAAGGAAAAAGCTTGGATTGGCATCATTCTGTTTTTCCATGTCATTCTAAGTGCCTTTAAAGGAAACTGCGTGAAAGCAAATACAGTTTAAGCTTTCCATTTCTTTTTATAGCTGAATATTTTAGCAGCAGAACATTTTACGGAAAGGAAATTTACCCCTGAATTTATTAGCTGCTTTCATCTATCTGAAAATCATAGTTGACCTTTTTTTGAACCTAAACGACATTTTTTATCCCTCGGAAAACAAACGGCGTTAAGTTTTTCTGATGTTACAAATGAGTTTGAGGCAACATTTTACTTAAAAAACTCTCTCAGTAACTTTTAATTTAGTTTATTGCAGATTTTTAAGATGACTAAGGCATTCCCAACAGCTTTCAGCCGACACGAATCATTGTGTTCTCCAAAGCTTTTTCTTTGCATTCGGCCCTGATTTCTGTAAGACAGAAGATCATTGGTCAATTCCAACATGACTATATTCATTTGTATACACATATATAGGTGATGTTGTTTCCTTGGTTGACAAATCAGATGAAGGAACTGCTGCTTCCACTGAACCAGAAGGTATGAAATAAACAGTGATTACAGTCAGCCTGTTTGCCGGTAATTATTGTGGTATTCAAATTCAGAGCATGCCTTCTGATTGGGTGTGGAAAAAATGGAAAACTATGTTGCATTTTAAGGGCAGATCGTGCTGCAAAAGATGGTTATTGTGCGGCAAAAGACCATTTTTACAGTTGTCTTCTTTAGTGCCCAGCTGGGCCCGGTTGTTCGAAAGCCGGTTAACGCCAACCCAGGATTAAAACTAAATCGAGGATTTAATTTCTCTTGTTAGAAAAGTTTTCAAAAGCTATTTTTAGTTACATGTGGAGACAAGTCAAAGTCGAATCTAAAGGGCAAAGTTACTTTGGAAAAATCTCCATTGATTATTTATTTAACTGGAATTAAAATTGACGCTAACCCTGGGTTAGCTTAACCGCGCTTTGAACAACCCGGCCCTGGCTTTTGAATTGAAGCGAGGCTGGAGTTGACCTTGTTATGACACAGACCTTGGAGTTTTTCAGATGTAAATTTAGCTAGTTAGCATGAAAAAAGCAGCATATACATATGAAAGGCAGGTCACCTCCAGCCTCGCTTCCACTCAAAGGCAAGGTCACCAAGCACACCTGTAGAATGGACTATTGTGCAATTTTTCTACATTAATTTAAGCCTGTTTGTACAGATTTTTTTAAGTAACTTTTTTGTCCCCAGATGTTTGTCACTGTGCATTATGGTACTAACAGTAGGTAAATCATAGAAATCAGCCCTAAAACAATAAAGTAATTTTAGGTTGTGTGTACTGAGCTATACATAAATGAGCCGATAGTCATCCCAGGCTTTACACAATGACTCGTTCTATTTGTGCCTGCATTCTTGCAGTCGTCATTCAGTTTGCTACACCGTGCTGACGAGTTCCAATCAGAACGAAACAGCTGTCCACGGTTGAAATCCTACTTTATCGTCTTCTGTCGTATTGATGTCTCCCAAAGTCAACTTTTTACATAGTCAGATCAGCCTTGCGGTTTATTGTATGTTTGTTCATTTTTTGCCTGATTAGGTCTCTTGCATACGCAGGTCCTAAGTATCGTTAGCAGCATTATGGTTTGCGGTCCTTTGCAGATTTTATTTTTATTACTAAGCACACAACTGTAAGATGGTCTATTGTGTGTTCTTTTCAAGTTTTCACCCAAATTTTAAGTCCTAGCGAAAAGGTAAAATGAAACTGGTAGATCCTGTTATTGAAGTAGTTTTTCTCACTTGTTCATTTTGTGCAATTTTTTTAATAAATGTGTGCTCATAAGTAAATCATGCGATTGGATGTCATTTGAGGCCAATTGTGCCAAATCAATTTGTTAAACTGTACTTCAACAATGTTTTTTCAGATGTTATTGATGGAGTGACACTACCACCACCAAATGAAGAGGCTGGAAGTCTCCCATTGCACTGCACCTTCCCGCCCGCTGGACAGCAGGTTCCTAGCTTGGCCTCGTTCCTTTCGCTTCCTGTACAGCCACCTCCAACCACCGATGGTTTCAGTCTGGACAGCCAGGAGTTGTCGCGTAAAGGCAGTAACAAGTGCTCCGCGGTCAACTGTCAGAACCATGCAGCAGTGTTATTCGTTAAGTGTCAGAGCTGTCGCCGCAACTACTGCTCAAAATGCGCACCACTGGCTCGCTCTTGCCAAAGGAATCCATCTGGCCATAACTTCGTGCCAAGCTTTGTCAGGCGAGGACCGAGACCACCCAGGCACAAAAGCAGCAAGGGGACCAAGAAACCCCCCAAAGAGGAGGGTCTCCCCTGGCAGTGCAAGCAGTGTACCATGGTGAATGGGCCCCAAGTCCTAGTGTGCCTGGGGTGTGATGCATTACGGGAGGCTGAGGCACAGGAGGGGCGTAATGTGTGCCCCATGTGTACCTTGGTTAATGAGCCTGGCAAGACGAAGTGTGAATTGTGCGATACAGAACTTGTCAGCCAGGAAGAAGTTTGTACTTCTGAGGAGTAACCGAGTGAGGCTTTTTTCTTCTGAGAACATATAACGAATAACTTATAAATACATTAACTTTAAAAAAAAAACACGAATACCTAAGAATAGATGAATTCTATAATTGCACTAGAATAGTTTTAGAAGAGTATTGAAAGTACTGAATAGGTTTCTGTCCTGGTGTGAACATCGATTGTCTTTATTTTTCGAAAACGTGACAGTTTTTCTCAACAGTTTGACTGCAAAAAGGAACGTAAACTCCAATGTTAATTTG